>JANIIK010001658.1:0-185037 GCA_027704905.1 Muraenolepis orangiensis | reverse complement strand
ACTGGGGCAGTCAGAGAAGGCATTTGTAAACAAAGGAATCCTTCTTCTGTTCCACAACTTCAAAGAAATCCTTCAAATAAGGCCATGGGTGTTGAAGTGCCGAGTTTGAGTCAGGACTTTCTTCCGCCATCGTCCAGGCTGTCGCGCTGTAAGGCTTGTAATGGACAGGTACTACTGGGTCACGTGGGTAGCTAGCCTACATCTAATAGGTCCAACCCATAAGGCGCGCGCTGCACCCTGATTGGTGGGTTCGCGGTGCTTATTTCTATAAAACTGTCTCACGCGTAAGAAGGAACGACAGATGTACATCTGTAGTGAAGTAGAAGGTAACACATTTTACTTTGAAATGTAGCGGAGTAAAAGTTAAAAGTCACCCAAAATGGAAATACTTAAGTAAAGTACAGATACTTCAAAAATGTACTTAAGTACATCGAATTGCATTTACTTCGTTACTGTCCACCCCTGATTTCCATGTATTTTACAGTGATATATCTGCATAAGAGATGTCATTTTTTGTAAAATTACAGAAAAAGGTGGCAAGTTTTTCAATGAAGAATTCTTTGTTTTTACGGTTAATGTTTTTAAATTGCTATTTAAAAGGTGTTAAAAAACAGATATTTAACGTATTCCATTTTTACAGATTTCTTTCTGTAAAATCACATGACACATTTCAATAATAATTTATTCTTGTAATTTAATATGATTTTCCGGTCATTTGAAAACACAGGGAAAACAATTGAAAACATTTGGGGAAAACTGTTAAAAAATGTATTTTTTTACAGTGTAAACGAAGGTGTTGATGTGAGGTAGACTGAGAGTTGACCCGAGGCTTCACATCACATCCATTGACGTTGGTGAAATGAAGTTCAAAAAGCAACTCGCACTACTTGTGTTGCTGTTGGTGTGCGCTGACAGGACCAAAGCAGATGTTATTCCATTAGGCGTGGCAGTGATGGTCCTCGGTGCATCTGTTCCCGAGATCTACTGCTATTTTATGGAATGCTGTAATGAGAAATGGATTTTCTTTGATGGAGGTAGGATAACACGGTGAAAGTCCGCCGTATGCATTGGTGTCTTTATTATTTCCTCCATTCAGTGCTCAGAATGAAAAAGGGGTATGTCTATCCGTTATCAAACCTTTTTTTGTAATTCTTGAATTTATGCTTATTTGTAATCTCGGATATAGCAGTCTCCAATATGAGGCTGAAGTTGCATACTTTTTTGCCAGCGTTCAGACTGTTGACGCAATGACGTCATTTGTGAAATTGCAATTACTTTTCGCCTTTCTCGTTTAATTACCGTACAGCTTTAAATAGATGCCATAGAAATATGCTAACTGGACAGCCATTGTTTTATTTTGATGAATACAAAGTAGTCTTTTCGTAACCGAAATATTTTGAATACCTGGACAGGTTTGCAGGCTGACATTGAAGGACAACTCTTCGGTCAACACATAGCTTCTAGCATCATCCTGAACGCTGTGACTGGATTCATGAGCAATAGCATCCCCAATAAGCCTCTGGTCCTCTCTCTGCACGGGGGGACCGGCACGGGGAAGACTTTAGCCAGTAAACTGATTGCCAAAAGCATCTTCAGGAAAGGGATGGACAGCAGTTATGTCCATTTGTTCTCCTCTGAACTTCATTTCCCGCACAAAAGTCAAACAGAGCTCTATAAGGTAGGAAGTTGTTTGGGATTCCACAGGCCAGCGATGGTACCGGTAGACTTGTGCATGTCGGCCGTCCTCAAAGCGTCCCATTGATCATGGCAAATAAAAACATGTTGAATCATGTGAAATCTTATATAACCCATACACCTATTCATCCACAGTCCCAGTTGCAGCGTTGGATCAGAGGCAATGTCACCAACTGTGGCCATTCCATGTTCATCTTTGACGAGATGGACAAGATGCCCCCGGGCCTCATCGATGGCATTAAGCCATTCCTGGACTACCATGACAAGCTGGATGGTGTGTCCTATCGGAGAGCCATCTTCATCTTCATCAGGTGACAGCGCAAATATACAAATTAGTGAAGCTGGATACTCCTGATTGTTAAACAATACCTGTAAAAATGTAGAAAATAAGTCATTCCAATTCCGTAATATATATCTTATGCACATGGAAATGTATCATAAATATATATTTTTATATTCCCCATAGTAATGCTGGGGGAGACATCCTCACTCAGACAGCTTTGGATTTCTGGAAAGCAGGAAAACAACGAGAGGAGATTAAGCTGAAGGATGTAGAGACAGCCCTCTCTCTGTCTGTCTTCAACGACAAGAACAGTAAGTATCATACTCATAATGGGAAGTGATATTGAGATTATACCACGGTTACCAACCAACTAAGGTCATATCGTTGGGTGACTTCAGTGGTGCTAGCTGTCGCTGAAGCACACCCTGGCGTAGTGATGCTTAAATACATGCTTCAGGGTTAAACTATTGTTTTATACGTATGTAAACACGCAGGGCACCTCTGTTTAATGCCTTTTTTACGGACCATATCTGCATTTAAATAGCTGCCAAGCTACACATGAATAATGAAAATATGGTACAAATTGTCCTTCACTTTGTGCAGATGGATTTTGGCATACCGGTTTGATCGAGAAGAGCCTGGTGGACTTCTTCGTCCCCTTCCTGCCCCTGGAGCACAGTCACGTGGTCCAGTGTGTCATGGCAGAGATGCGGGCAAAAGGCCGAACACCGGATTGTTTGATTGCCGACAAAGTGGCCACCGGAATGCTTTTCTTCCCCAAAGATGAAGGCATCTTCTCTGTCCCGGGCTGCAAGACGATAGCCAGCCGACTAAACTTATTTTAAATAACCAATCGCTGTGTCTCATTTCCTCTTCATCAACCCTGAAATACTGGCCCTAATGGCTTGTATTAGATTAGATTCAAATGTATTGTCATTGCACAGCACAAAGTTCAGTACAGAGAAAATAATATGGCATCTAACCAGAGCGCAGGGGCGGCTGTGAGACAGAATCGAGATGAGGGGGCCAGGCCCGGCGTCATGGGCGGGCCCCATGAGGCCAGGCCCGCCCATCCAGGATTTGGGCCCGCCCATGAGAAATCAGGGATTCAAAAAAATAATTATATAAAAATATATATATATATTTTTTATTATTATGTTTATTGTTTTTATTTGTAGGGCTTTATCATACCATTCATTTTTGTATTAAACTATGTTGAAACATTAGTATAATATCATTTTTATATTTTGCTATGAAATTCTGAATGAATCTCGCGATACTGGTTTTTCGCGGGGTTGAGTCGTGTGTGTTTTTTTTAAGTGAGACGCGTCACAGCAACCTGTCAGTTTATATGTATCGGCAACAATGGATATTAGGAAGTGGTTCACCAACAATAAGAGCTCACACAAGGATTGTGGCAACTCAGCACCAGATGCTGGCAACTTGACGTGTCCCCCAGCGCCATCTCCTCTACCTTCTCCTCCACCAGGACACCAGGAGCATCTCTTCTACCTTCTCCTCCACCAGGACACCAGGAGCATCTCCTCTACCTTCTCCTCCACCAGGAGCATCTCCTCTACCTTCTCCTCCACCAGGACACCAGGAGCATCTCCTCTACCTTCTCCTCCACCAGGACACCAGGAGCATCTCCTCTACCTTCTCCTCCACCAGGACACCAGGAGCATCTCCTCTACCTTCTCCTCCACCAGGACACCAGGAGCATCTCTTCTACCTTCTCCTCCACCAGGACCCGAGTCAACGTTGTCAGACGCAGCGTCTTGGGAGCCGGGCAGCAGCAGTTCATCCTTTAGCAGCCCAGGCCCAGCTCCCATTCTAAACGCTCGTCATCTTGGAGATTTTTCTTTTCTAGTCCCAGAGGACCTTGGCGTGGATACACCAAAACAGGTAGTCCTGGATAGTTTTCCATCTCGGCTGTTCGCCGGGAAAAAACGTAGTTTTGCCAGCTCATGGTACCAAAACCGACCCTGGCTTGAATACTCCGCAAAGGAGATGCTGTGTACTGTTTCCCATGCAGAAAGTTTAAGGCTCATCATCATGACGCATCGTTCACCGTAAAAGGCTTCAAAGACTGGAAGCATGCCTTACAAAAGGGCACGGGTCTTAGCAAACACAGCTCTTCCAAGGAACATTTAGTGTGTGAGAATTGTGGAGAGAAAAACAAATGCGCATCGAGACTGGTCAGGAAATCACAACTCTTCAGATCAGCTGGCTCGTAACAGATATTATCTGGGCTCCATTATTGACATTGTGACTTTTCTCTCTACCAGCAATCTTCCTTTCCGAGGTGACCACGACTCTTTAGAGTGTATGTCCAAGTCTGGCAGTGGGTTATTTTTGTCATTGTTTGAGTATACCCTCCAAAAGGACCCAGAACTTGCGAAAATTGCCCCCACCATTCCCCAAAATGCTACCTACATAAGCCATGATATACAAAACGACATAATTGACCTGATGAGCAAAGTTGTAACGGAGCATATTGTTGAGGAAATAGGCGACTCTTTAACACTCTGTCACAATGGATGGAACCCGAGACCCAACAGGCTGTGAAAACATTTCAATTGTACTGCGTTTTGTTGAGAACTAAGTCATAAAATAAAGGCTCTTGACAATCGCCACAGCAGTTGCAGGTGATGCTAAAACCCTCACACAGACACTCATTGCTGAAATATGCAAATAAGTATACAGCAAAAACGCCTAAATCTTTCGGCAACTATATGCACATATGTTACGTTAAAATGGGGTGGGGCCTGGGGGTCGGGGGGTGGGCCCGCCCTGGTAAATCAAATGCCCGCCCAGAGATGGATGTCTGCCGCCGGGTCTGGAGGGGGGGAATACAATTGCTTAACAATTGTGTAGGAGCCATATCTGTTTGTTTGTCTTTCATGGTATACGTCAGGTCGCCACCGGGTGGCGGTAGAGGGTTATTCTTTATAAGCACAGGTGGAGGTAATCAGGTGCGGTAATGGATGTTATGCGGTTCTTAATCACTCCTTTGTTACAGATCACCATCGCACTTTCATTTTCTTTATTGCATCAACCTGTCATGTTTCGTTGGATTTTTACCGATCAATAAATGGGAACATCACCCGAACCCGAACAACCGTATGGACAGCAGTTTGTCAGGGTCGTCAAAAACAGTCTCTGCACCCATGAGCGACTACAGGAGGGAAGGATAGTCGCTATACATTGTATATAAAGTATTTTATATGAATTTAAGACAAATGACAACCATAGCCAGTTGGACCAAACTTATACCGTTTTCACACTGGGCTAAAATACGGTATGGACTCCCGTGTTAGTTAATACGGGAGTCCATACCGTATTAGTTAGTGCGCATCGAATACACTTATGTTCACTCTCTTCTAATTCGCGATTCGCTGCGCCCTCGATACCAGGTTTTCGTTCACACACAATAGAGAAGCGAATGCGCATTAAATTAGGAGGCTGGTATGTTTTGTGTGAAGTGAAAGTAATGCGCATTAAAGATTCTGTTCACACACACACTGGAAGGGAAACCCGTAGTCGTTTTATTGATTTGCACCCGAACTAGTTACATCGAGATCGAAACCACTTACCCAATGTGGATTAGTTAATGCGCACTAGTTGGGTAGCGAATGCGCATTACTTGTCAGTGTGAAAGCAAAAGCGAATACCGTATTTTAGGCCAGTGTGAAAACAGTATAAGACAGCATCTTGTGTGCCAACTGCAATGGCACATTAATGATTTCCTCGCTTGGAACATGAATGAGGTTGTCCACCTCAAACCAACCACTTTACATCATGTCCTGACCTGTAGTTTACAACTCTTCAAACTGAAATGTTAATTGAAAATCCATTGGATTATACTGTAAGGGGATGACATGGCATTCAAGGGTCATAATATAAGCTGTATGATTGATCATGTGCATAAGTATACGAAATAATGTCATTTATTGATGCTTTTTTAAATGAATTTACCTAACAACAAATTTCCTTCAAATTCCCTCTTTAAAATGGATTGAACAAAACTTGCCAGTTGCATGTTTTCATTTTGATAAAGGCGCTGTCACACCTTGACGATTTAGCCAGCGTATCGGTTTCAAAATGTCTCTAAAACGCTGGCATACGCTGAACTATTTATATATATATTTTAATATACATAACGTTAGTAACTTCTACGAATGCTTATGGTGCCCTCACACCATAGCGTATGCTGAAACATGAGTTGCGTGAAAAAAATATTTGTATATTTGTAACAATTTGTAACCTATTCGACATATGGGTTGCGTGTGAGTTGCGTGTGGGTTGCGTGTGAGTTGCGTGTGGGATGCGTGTGAGTTGCGTGTGGGATGCGTGTGAGTTGCGTGTGGGTGGCGTGTGAGTTGCGTGTGGGATGCGTGTGAGTTGCGTGTGGGTGGCGTGTGAGTTGCGTGTGGGTTGCGTGTGAGTTGCGTGCAGAACTTACGAGTTGCGTTTGAATTGCGAATATTGGTCACGTGATAAAAACCTATTGTTATACCAGTAGGTTCATGTAGGGCAGGGGTGCCCAACCTTTTTTGAACCAAGAGCTACTTTTAAAGTTGCCAGTCTGCCGAGATCTACCAGTCCAAATAGAGAGGCGTAGCCATTACTGACAGCCTACCTGCATGTTTCACTGTGAGGGGAGGGTGGAAAATACACACCAGAAGTAAACAAAGACGTGCAACGGGAAAGTGTTCCCACATTCACAAACGTATAATTATGTATTCACATGTTTAACTCTGTTACATATGCACGCAACGAACAGAAGAGCAAACCAGATGTATTTTCCTCTGGACCTCTGGCACTGGGAGGAGGCCACTAGCTTCTCGTAGTCAGGGCAGTAGGAGCTGGTTACAAGCCGTATGCAGGCCACAAGGTGGTCATCGTAGATCTGTACTTGGATTTGATGATCTTCATGTGAGAGAATGCAGACCAGTGGCGGCTGGTGCATTTTTCACCAGGGGGGGCTATACCATTTTTTTTATTTACAATTACATATTGTTAATTACATTATATACAATTACTTTTTGTATTGAAATGTCGCCCTTCTGTCCATCACGCTGGGGTAAAGGAAAGACCACGTATTTATACCCCAGGTGAGGCGATAAACAAATTACACGGGGGGGAATTGAGTCCAGGTGTGTGCGTGTGTGTGGCCAGCGCACGCGGCTTTTTGTAAGTCTAATGAATATTGTGCTCATTTGTAATCTCGGATATAGCAGACTCCTATATGAGGTGGAAGTTGCGCCCTAAATGGTTCAGACAATGACGCATTGACGTCATTTGGCCTATAGGTGGCTTAGTAAAATTGCAATTACTTTTTGCCTTTCTCACTTAATTACTGTCCATCTTGTCACGCTAAAGTTGCTTTCATTTTAAATATATGCCATATAAATATGCAAACTGGACAGTCATTGTTAAATTTTGATGAAAACATAGTTGTCTTATCGTAACGGATTAGTAATACCTACTACCTGGATGGTCTCAGGAGGCAATAAGTAATAATCAGTAATTATGGCCAAACCATTTCACGCAGGTTCATCATCTCTGGTAAAGGCATCAATGATTTAATGATCATACCGCTACAACTAATAATGATCCCAAAGTTATGCATTATTACTCTGCTTCTCAAGCAGCTGTGTGCTTTTTCTTTTCCCTTTTCGGCATTTCAGGTTTGCAGGCTGACATGGAAGGACAACTCTTCGGTCAACACATAGCGTCTAACGTCATCCCGAACGTCGTCAATGGATTCATGAGCGATATCAACCCCAAGAAGCCTCTGGTCCTCTCTCTGCACGGATGGACCGGCACGGGGAAGACTTTAGTCAGTAAACTGATTGCCAAAAACATCTTCAGGAAGGGGATGGACAGCAGTTATGTCCATTTGTTCTCCTCTGTAGTTCATTTCCCGCACAAAAGTGAAACAGCGCTCTATAAGGTAGGAAGTTGTTTGGGATTCCACAGGCCAGCCATGGTACCGGTAGACTTGTGCATGTCGGCCGTCCTCAAAGCGTCCCATTGATCATGGCAAATAAAAACATGTTGAATCATGTGAAATCTTATATAACCCATACACCTATTCATCCACAGTCCCAGTTACAGCGTTGGATCAGAGGCAATGTCACCAACTGTGCCCGTTCCATGTTCATCTTTGACGAGATGGACACGATGCCCCCGGGCCTCATCGATGGCATAGAGCCATTCCTGGACTACCATGACAAGCTGGATGGTGTGTCCTATCGGAGAGCCATCTTCATCTTCCTCAGGTGACAGCGCAAATATACAAATTAGTGAAGCTGGATACTTAACTGATTGTTAAACAATACCTGTAAAAAAGTAGAAAATAAGTCATTCCAATGCGTAATATATATCTTATGCACATGGAAATGTATCATAAATATATATTTTTATATTCCCCATAGTAATGCTGGGGGAGATATCCTCACTCAGACAGCTTTGGATTTCTGGAAAGCAGGAAAACAACGAGAGGAGATTGAGCTGAAGGATGTAGAGACAGCCCTCTCTCTGTCTGTCTTCAACGACAAGAACAGTAAGTATCATACTCATAATGGGAAGTGATATTGCGATTATACCACGGTTACCAACCAACTAAGGTCATATCGTTGGGTGACTTCAGTGGTGCTAGCTGTCGCTGAAGCACACCCTGGCGTAGTGATGCTTAAATACATGCTTCAGGGTTAAACTATTGTTTTATACGTATGTAAACACGCAGGGCACCTCTGTTTAATGCCTTTTTTACGGACCATATCTGCATTTAAATAGCTGCCAAGCTACACATGAATAATGAAAACATGGTACAACTTGTCCTTCACTTTGTGCAGATGGATTTTGGCATACCGGTTTGATCGAGAAGAGCCTGGTGGACTTCTTCGTCCCCTTCCTGCCCCTGGAGCACAGTCACGTGGTCCAGTGTGTCATGGCAGAGATGCGGGCAAAAGGCCGAACACCGGACAGTTCGATTGCCTACGAAGTGGCCGGCGAAATGTCTTTCTTCCCCAAAGATGAACGCATCTTCTCTGTCCTGGGCTGCAAGACGATAGCCAGCCGACTAAACTTATTTTAAATAACTAATCGCTGTGTCTCATTTCCTCTTCATCAACCCTGAAATACTGGCCCTAATGGCTTGTATTAGATTAGATTCAAATGTATTGTCATTGCACAGCACAAAGTTCAGTACAGAGAAAATAATATGGCATCTAACCAGAGCGCAGGGCGGCTGTGGGACAGAATCGAGATGAGGGGGGAATACAATTGCTTAACAATTGTGTAGGAGCCATATCGGTTTGTTTGTCTTTCATGGTATACGTCAGGTCGCCACCGGGTGGCGGTAGAGGGTTATTCTTTATAAGCACAGGTGGAGGTAATCAGGTGCGGAAATGGATGTTATGCGGTTCTTAATCACTCCTTGTTACAGATCACCATCGCACTTTCATTTTCTTTATTGCATCAAAAGTCATGTTTCGTTGGATTTGTACCGATCAATAAATGGGAACATCACCCGAACCCAGTGGCGGCCGGTGACACCCGAAGTAGGAGGGGCGCAGGGGGGGGGGGGTAAAAAATTCGCAGTTTTTTTGTAAACGACCGAGAGGGCGAATTAAAGAAATAAAAATAAAAAACTATACATAATATAAATATAAACCTCAGTTACTCATTCTATTCTGTATTGTATATATGTATATCAGTGGCGAAGCGTGTCTGTCACAACTGGACCTTCTGTAGACCAGGGGTTCCACAACTTTTCAGCCCGCGACCCCCAACATAACAGACCCCCCCCCCCCCCCACTATCACCGGAGGGACTGGAACATTAAAAACAACGTGTGCGCAGATCTTCACCATCGAGAACATCGTGAAGTCCAAGGGGGGGGGGGGGGGGGGGGAATCGTGATATTGAAAATTGTGTGTGGCTTTTTTTTCAGCTCCAAATGATACTGTCGTGAATCTGTCGGAATCAAAATTCATTTTTCGTCACCCGTACATATATAAAAATATCTATGCACACGTTATTATTAACAATAAAAACCTCATGGTCACATCAAGAGGATTCTGAAATCATCTCGCGACCCCCCCCCCCCCCCGCTCGGGGTCCCGCGACCCCCACTTTGGGAACCCCTGCTGTAGACCACCACCCCCACCATCACCACCACCATTCGAAAATTCAGTTGTTCTAGTCAGACGGACGTCACGGAGGAGTCACTTTATGCCTTATCTCAGTTAGGAAGATCAGATTGTCGCAGCCAATTCCCAAGTGTACCATAGTTGTAAAGCAGAGTCCATGTAGTGAAGTAACAGCCCACCACAGACCACCACACACAGGCTATCGGTTAAAGGGACAGTCTAACACGCTTGACGTGAAAAGGCTTAACGTAACTTTGGAACTTTAAGTTCCAAAATAGCGATCAATAATCACCAAATGTCTCTGGCATATGTCTTGTCATTAGCACTTTCACCTGTCAAAATGAAAGTGAAAAGGTGAAAGTGCTGATGACAAAACATATGCAAATTAGGTGATTATTGATCGTGGTTTTGTAACTCTTAGTTACGTTAAGTCTTTTCACGTTAAGCGATGCAAAGAAAGATCAAGTCAAAACTCTCAATTCAAATGCACAACAATGCTTAACAAACCCAAGACAGCCATTAACTAATCAGAGAAAACCAGCAAAGACAAATGAGTCTCACTCACCAATGATGTTCACTTAAAGACCAAATCCATTCTCCTGTCCTTCTGGATGAATGGTTCGACCACCATCAGGTCATAAAGATGATCGCTTTTCAGATCCAAAATAAGTTCCAATTCCCTGCTCTCTTGTCGGTCCCAAATAGCAACACTCCCATCAGTAGAGCCTCTTGTGGCTAGTAGAGCCCGTTAGCCACGGGTATCGTTCCCAGTTCCTACACTGAAAATGGCGAACATAACCTGCTTTGACTACTTGAGTCAGCTCCAGATTGTCAGGTGTTGGACGGCCTCTTTTAATAATGTCCATTTTAACATTAAATGGTCGTCTTGAAAATGGTTCACACAATAATTCCGCCACGACATCATCTTCACCTGTTGCCATTTTGGCGTAAAAAAAACAACGTAGAAAACGTAACACTACGCTAGATCCACTCTCGCGCCAGCCACCACCTTGCACCCTCTAGCTCCATATTGAGCTGCCGGGGAAATCTGAAAGAATACGCCCATTGGCTACAAATCACGATATGATTGGTTGATCAAATTGTCAATCCAAACGTACGCTATCATTCCGTCTAAGGGCCAATGTCAGCGGAAATACTTTGGTTGATTTACGTTGGATATTCTTCCCAGCAACCCAGAAAAATATCTGATTGGTTGCATTGTTTTTCCAACACAAAACCACTCAAATGCGTCGTGCATGGACCGAGAAAGACAAACAAATCAACGTAACACTGTATTATAACACAGATACGATTCTCATTTATTCATTTTATTTAAATGTTATTAAATGTTATTAAATTGTATTACATTTTATTAATACAATTAATTCGATTCTTTGGTTTCATCTGAGAGTTCCAGGGTCTTCTCTGAATACCTTGAAGGCCCTGACGCTTCACCACTGATGTATATTGACTGAACATTCCTTTACTTACTGCTTAATTTCTTTTTTTACTTACTTTATTTTTACTGTATGTAGCACAATCTCAGGGGCTCATACAGAAACAAGCATTTCATCATAAAGTATTCTGTATTTTGTTGTGACAAATTGTGACGTCCATGGGTGGGTCATTAACATTGTTATGTTTGTAAACATCAGGTTAGTATATGTTATATTTGTAGTTGATGTGTGTCGCCGTTGTATTGGCCCCTTTTTGTTTCTCCTTCCCAGGTGCCGCCCGTCTCTCCTCTAGAGAGCGCTGATTGCCTGATGAGCGGCGGCTGTCGGCAATCAGCCTCGTTAGGACGGGTGGATAAAGCCTGCCATGTGACACCCATCCGGGCGCCTCATTGTGTCATTGCCACCGACCAGAGTGGAGTGTGGAGGTTGCCACTGTGTGCCACTGTGTGCCACTGTGTGCCACTGTGTGCCACTGTGTGCCACTGTGTGCCACTGTGTGCCACTGTGTGTGGATGCGATGCTATTTTGTGTTGTTGTGGGTTTGATTCCCCATAGTGAATAAATATAATTTACCCTTGTAACGAACGTTTTGTCTAAATTCCTGCCGGGACCTGTGCTTAGAAGCGCTCACTGGACGGGTTGGCTTCACAACAGCCCGGTCCAGGTGTAATTTGTTTGGTCATCAGACCTTTTGGTTGTGACATGGGGGCTCGTTCCTTTGCCCAATTGTAGAGTTCCGTGTGTTGTATCTGACATGTGGGCTTGTCGATTGGAGCGTGTCAGGTAGGTTTGCGTTTTTCTTTGGTAAATTGTATTGTTGTGTTTCCGTGCTGCGCGTTGTTTAGGTTATAATTCGTTCCTGTGTTATGAACCTAACCAATTTTTGATTTGATCCGTGGTATAGTTTGAACACTGGGCTAGGCCACGCCCCTGCCAACCACCGTAACCGTGACAATTTTGTTTACCTTCAAAGCATTACCTTCAATTAGGGTGCGGCACCGGTTTCTACTTATGTGGTTTGAGGTTAACGAAACTAAGGTGTTGAGGTGAGGTAGACTGAGAGTTGACCCGAGGCTTCACATCACATCCATTGACGTTGGTGAAATGAGGTTAAAAAAGCAACTCGCACTACTTGTGTTGCTGTTGGTGTGCGCTGGCAGGACCAAAGCAGATGTTTTTACTGTATTTGATGCGGCAGTGGCGGCCCTCAGTGGTTTAGCTGTTCCCTACTGCTATTTCTGGGAATGCTGTGAACTGAATTTCTCTAAAGGAGGTAAGATAACACGGAGAAAGTCCGCCGTATGCATTGTGTGTGTCTTTGGTGTGTCTTGATTATTTCCCCCGTTCAGTGCTCAGAATGAAAAAGGGGGTATGTCTATCCGTTAGAAAACCTTTTTTTTTTTGTAAGTCTAATGAATATTGTCCTCATTTGTAATCTCGGATATAGCAGACTCCTATATGAGGTGGAAGTTGCGCCCTAAATGGTTCAGACAATGACGCATTGACGTCATTTGGCCTATAGGTGGCTTAGTAAAATTGCAATTACTTTTTGCCTTTCTCACTTAATTACTGTCCATCTTGTCACGCTAAAGTTGCTTTCATTTTAAATATATGCCATATAAATATGCAAACTGGACAGTCATTGTTAAATTTTGATGAAAACATAGTTGTCTTATCGTAACGGATTAGTAATACCACCTGGATGGTCTCAGGAGGCAATCAGTAATAATCAGTAATTATGGCCAAACCATTTCACGCAGGTTCATCATCTCTGGCAAAGGCATCAATGATTTAATGATCATACCGCTACAACTAATAATGATCCCAAAGTTATGCATTATTACTCTGCTTCTCAAGCAGCTGTGTGCTTTTTCTTTTCACTTTTCGGCATTTCAGGTTTGCAGGCTGACATGGAAGGACAACTCTTCGGGCAACATATAGCGTCTAACGTCATCCCGAACGTCGTCAATGGATTCATGAGCGATAGCAACCCCAAGAAGCCTCTGGTCCTCTCTCTGCACGGATGGACCGGCACGGGGAAGACTTTCACCAGTAAACTGATTGCCAAAAGCCTCTTCAGGAAGGGGATGGACAGCAGTTATGTCCATTTGTTCTCCTCTGTAGTTCATTTCCCGGACAAAAGTGAAACAGAGCTCTATAAGGCAGGAAGTTGTTTGGGATTCCACAGGCCAGCCATGGTACCGGTAGACTTGTGCATGTCGGCCGTCCTCAAAGCGTCCCATTGATCATGGCAAATAAAAACATGTTGAATCATGTGAAATCTTATATAACCCATACACCTATTCATCCACAGTCCCAGTTACAGCGTTGGATCAGAGGCAATGTCACCAACTGTGCCCGTTCCATGTTCATCTTTGACAAGATGGACAAGATGCCCCCGGGCCTCATCGATGGCATAGAGCCATTCCTCGACTACCATCACAAGCTGGATGGTGTCCTATCGGAGAGCCATCTTCATCTTCATCAGGTGACAGCGCAAATATACAAATTAGCGAAGCTGGATACTCCTTATTGTTAAACAATACCTGTAAAAATGTAGAAAAGAAGTCATTCCAATGCGTAATATATATCTTATGCACATGGAAATGTATCATCAATATATATTTTTATATTCCCGATATAGTAATGCTGGGGGAGATATCCTCACTCAGACAGCTTTGGATTTCTGGAAAGCAGGAAAACAACGAGAGGAGATTGAGCTGGAGGACATTGAGACAGCCCTCTCTCTGTCTGTGTTCAACGACAAGAACAGTAAGTATCATACTCATAATGGGAAGTGATATTGAGATTATACCACGGTTACCAACCAACTAAGGTCATATCGTTGGGTGACTTCAGTGGTGCTAGCTGTCGCTGAAGCACACCCTGGCGTAGTGATGCTTAAATACATGCTTCAGGGTTAAACTATTGTTTTATACGTATGTAAACACGCAGGGCACCTCTGTTTAATGCCTTTTTTACGGACCATATCTTCATTTAAATAGCTGCCAAGCTACACATGAATAATGAAAATGTGGCACAACTTGTCCTTCACTTTGTGCAGATGGATTTTGGCATACCGGTTTGATCGAGAAGAGCCTGGTGGACTTCTTCGTCCCCTTCCTGCCCCTGGAGCACAGTCACGTGGTCCAGTGTGTCATGGCAGAGATGCGGGCAAAGGGCCGAACACCAAACAGTTCGATTGCCTACAAAGTGGCCGGCGAATTGTCTTTCTTCCCCAAAGATGAACGCATCTTCTCTGTCCTGGGCTGCAAGGCGATAGCCAGCCGACTAAACTTATTTTAAATAACCAATCGCTGTGTCTCATTTCCTCTTCATCAACCCTGAAATACTGGCCCTAATGGCTTGTATTAGATTAGATTCAAATGTATTGTCATTGCACAGCACAAAGTACAGTACAGAGAAAATAATATGGCATCTAACCAGAGCGCAGGGGCGGCTGTGGGACAGAATCGAGATGAGGGGGCCAGGCCCGGCGTCATGGGCGGGCCCCATGAGGCCAGGCCCGCCTATCCAGGATTTGGGCCCGCCCATGAGAAATCAGGGATTCAAAAAAATAATTATATAAAAATATATATATATTTTTATTATTATGTTTATTGTTTTTATTTGTAGGGCTTTATCATACCATTCATTTTTGTATTAAACTATGTTGAAACATTAGTATAATATCATTTTTATATTTTGCTATGAAATTCTGAATGAATCTCGCGATACTGGTTTTTCGCGGGGTTGAGTCGTGTGTGTTTTTTTTAAGTGAGACGCGTCACAGCAACCTGTCAGTTTATATCGGCAACAATGGATATTAGGAAGTGGTTCACCAACAATAAGAGCTCACACAAGGATTGTGGCAACTCAGCACCAGATGCTGGCAACTTGACGTGCCCCCCAGCGCCATCTCCTCTACATTCTCCTCCACCAGGACACCAGGAGCATCTCTTCTACCTTCTCCTCCACCAGGACACCAGGAGCATCTCTTCTACCTTCTCCTCCACCAGGACACCAGGAGCATCTCCTCTACCTTCTCCTCCACCAGGACACCAGGAGCATCTCCTCTACCTTCTCCTCCACCAGGACACCAGGAGCATCTCTTCTACCTTCTCCTCCACCAGGACCCGAGTCAACGTTGTCAGACGCAGCGTCTTGGGAGCCGGGCAGCAGCAGTTCATCCTTTAGCAGCCCAGGCCCAGCTCCCATTCTAAACGCTCGTCATCTTGGAGATTTTTCTTTTCTAGTCCCAGAGGACCTTGGCGTGGATACACCAAAACAGGTAGTCCTGGATAGTTTTCCATCTCGGCTGTTCGCCGGGAAAAAACGTAGTTTTGCCAGCTCATGGTACCAAAACCGACCCTGGCTTGAATACTCCGCAAAGGAGATGCTGTGTACTGTTTCCCATGCAGAAAGTTTAAGGCTCATCATCATGACGCATCGTTCACCGTAAAAGGCTTCAAAGACTGGAAGCATGCCTTACAAAAGGGCACGGGTCTTATCAAACACAGCTCTTCCAAGGAACATTTAGTGTGTGAGAAATTGTGGAGAGAAAAACAAATGCGCATCGAGACTGGTCAGGAAATCACAACTCTTCAGATCAGCTGGCTCGTAACAGATATTATCTGGGCTCCATTATTGACATTGTGACTTTTCTCTCTACCAGCAATCTTCCTTTCCGAGGTGACCACGACTCTTTAGAGCAGGGATGCCAGGGTTACGGCCCGCGGGCCGCATCCGGCCCGGATGTCCGTCACATCCGGCCCTCAGGTGATAAGGGGAGAATGTATTTTTTTATTTTATGTTTGTCTATTTTTAATTTTAATTTTATTTTCATCAATTTTTTTGATTTTTTAATTTTTTTAATGTTTTACATTTTCGGTGGAATCCGTCAGTTGGTCTGTTGCTGCTTCCCGCTTCAGCTGCAGCAGCGCCGGTAGTGCTGATTGAGATCAAAGATTAAGATGGCGTTATCAAAGAGGAGGAAGGTCGACACTGAAGGCCGAATCTTTCAGGAGAGATGGAAAAACAATTTTTTTTTTGGGAAGTAGGAGGCAAACCGGTGTGTCTTATTTGTTCGCAACAAGTGGCTGTAGCAAAGGAGTACAATATCAAACGACACTACGAGACCCACGCCGAGAAATACGGGGAGTACACAGGTCAACTTCGGACTCAAAAGCTTAACGAGCTAGCATCATCGCTACAGAAACAGCAAGCCGTATTCTCTAAATGTCGAGATACACACAAAGGTTAGTTTTATTTTTAAACATATATTTTAGGCCTACATATTGTCTTCAACTGAGTGTCTCAATTTCGTTATACCTATAATGACAATACATTTCATTTTATTTCAAGGGGCAGTGAAGGCAAGCTACATCATCGCTTGGGAAATTGCTAAGGCATCCAAGCCTTTCTCTGAGGGTGCATTTGTCAAGACCTGTATGCTGAAGGCAGCCGAGCTAGTTTGTCCTGACAAGCGACAAGCTTTAGCTAACATAAGCTTATCGAGGCCTACAGTGACGGAGAGAGTAGAAGAACTTTCTGGTGATTTGAAAAGTCAACTAAAAGACAAAGTGAAGTCCTTCATCGCATTCTCTATTGCTCTCGACGAGAGCACTGACGTGACTGATGTAGCCCAATTATCAATATTTATTCGCGGAGTGGATGCTTCCCTGAATGTCACTGAGGAGTTTGTGTCAGTCGTGCCAATGACAGACACCACCACAGCTAACGACGTGTTTCATAGCCTTGTCGGGGCCCTGGACGAGCTGGAGGTGGACTGGAGTCGCGCTGTCAGTGTGGCTACTGACGGTGCGCCTTCTATGATAGGAAGAAAGGCAGGAGTAGTTGTGAAGTGTGAAAACAGTATAAGACAGCATCTTGTGTGCCAACTGCAATGGCACATTAATGATTTCCTCGCTTGGAACATGAATGAGGTTGTCCTAGCTGTGTTTCATAGCCTTGTCGGGGCCCTGGACGAGCTGGAGGTGGACTGGAGTCGCGCTGTCAGTGTGGCTACTGACGGTGCGCCTTCTATGATAGGAAGAAAGGCAGGAGTAGTTGTGAAGTTGAGAGAAAAGGTAAATGCGGCTAATCCAGAGCAAGTATTCTTGAACTTTCACTGTATACTGCACCAGGAGGCTTTGTGCTGCAAGAGTCTGAAAATGGACCATGTCATGCGTGTTGTTATTGACACTGTGAATTTTATCAGAGCCAGAGGACTTAACCACCGGCAATTTTCCGCTTTTTTATTGGAAAATGACATCCATCATGGCCTTCCCTATCACACCGATGTGCGTTGGTTGAGCCGAGGCGCAGTGCTGAAACATTTCTACAAGTTACGAACAGAGATAGCCGAGTTCATGCAGGGTAAAGGGAAGCCTGTGGTGCAATTGGACGACCCAGAATGGACCAGGGATCTTGCCTTTTTAGTGGACATTACGGAACACCTAAATGTGTTGAATGTTACTATGCAGGGCCGCAACAAACTCGTCACAGAGTATTATGATAGTGTTCGTGCTTTTCAAGGTAAACTGGTGTTATGGCAGACGCAGCTCTCCAAGCGCAATGCAGCTCACTTCCCCTGTCTAAAATCTCAGCCTGTTAATCATCAGAGTATGGACAAGTATGCAAACCTGCTTTCCGGACTCAGGCATGAGTTTGACAACCGATTCACGGTTTTTACGGAACTGGAAAAGGACTTTTCACTAATAGAACTGCAGTGTTGCGCCCCGTTAAAAGATACCTACGCATCTGTTGCAATCGAAGTGTTCTATCAATCCTTGCCACCACAGTACCCAATGCTCACGGCCTTTGCAGGTAAAATACTTTGTATGTTTGGGACAACATATTTATGTGAGCAGGCCTTTTCCGTGATGAATATCAATAAATCTAAAGTGCGCAATCGCCTGACGCACGGACATTTAAATGATGTAATGAAAATAGCCACTGCCCAGCAGTGGCTATTTTCATTACATCATTTTGCGTGTGGGAGAGTTGCGTGTGGGATGCGTGTGAGTTGCGTGTGGGATGCGTGTGAGTTGCGTGTGGGTGGCGTGTGAGTTGCGTGTGGGATGCGTGTGAGTTGCGTGTGGGTGGCGTGTGAGTTGCGTGTGGGTTGCGTGTGAGTTGCGTGTGAGTTGCGTGCAGAACTTACGAGTTGCGTTTGAATTGCGAATATTGGTCACGTGATAAAAACCTATTGTTATACCAGTAGGTTCATGTAGGGCAGGGGTGCCCAACCTTTTTTGAACCAAGAGCTACTTTTAAAGTTGCCAGTCTGCCGAGATCTACCAGTCCAAATAGAGAGGCGTAGCCATTACTGACAGCCTACCTGCATGTTTCACTGTGAGGGGAGGGTGGAAAATACACACCAGAAGTAAACAAAGACGTGCAACGGGAAAGTGTTCCCACATTCACAAACGTATAATTATGTATTCACATGTTTAACTCTGTTACATATGCACGCAACGAACAGAAGAGCAAACCAGATGTATTTTCTACCTTAGTGGGACCTCTGGCACTGGGAGGAGGCCACTAGCTTCTCGTAGTCAGGGCAGTAGGAGCTGGTTACAAGCCGTATGCAGGCCACAAGGTGGTCATCGTAGATCTGTACTTGGATTTGATGATCTTCATGTGAGAGAATGCAGACCAGTGGCGGCTGGTGCATTTTTCACCAGGGGGGGCTATACCATTTTTTTTATTTACAATTACATATTGTTAATTACATTATATACAATTACTTTTTGTATTGAAATGTCGCCCTTCTGTCCATCACTTTCATCATGGTCACGCAAGGCCAGCTCAAAGGCACCACAGAACTTCACAGTCTATTCTTTTAGACAGGATGTGTTTTTGTCCACCTCCTCATTGTGTTGACAGATCCCTATCCTGTAGCCTTCATCAAGTTGAACAGCTACACTGTTAAAAATGATTTGTTGACTCAACTTGACTAAGTCAAGTCATCTTGTTGCTTTGACTGAGTTAAGTTTAGTCAAGTTGATTCAACATTTAGTGTCAAGTTGATTACACTTCAATAAATTAGTTGATACAACTTGTAGTCTGTTGACACAACTTCATGTGTCAAGTTATTTGGACTAGAAAATATTAGTTAAGATAACTTAAAAAGATGTTGGTTAAACTTATTTTATCAAGTTTTTACAAATGTCTATCAAGTTGGCTCAACATGTAAAACTTTGTTTGTTCAACTTCTATTACCAAGTTAGCTTACCAGGACGAGCAAACCAATACCAAGCAAACCAAAGCTATACTATACATCTAAATGAGAATTAGCTTAACCTAAATATTAACACGTAAAAAATTGCTGAAAAGACATTTCAATCAGGACTTTTATTACAATATCAAGAACTGTATTCCAACTCCAACCCACACACTCATTAACTGTTCAGTGTTGGGTTTTAAATTCAAATAAGTGTGTCAATGGAAGTCAACATATAAAGACCTTCCTTGGGACATGTAAAAACAACACCCTCCAACACACCATTGCTTTTGCTCGGGGCTGCTCAAAAACTGAAATGACACGGTCCCATAGATAAAACTGTAATTAAGTGACTTGTTAAACAGTCCATTCTGAGGAGTAAGTGTGCAGGGTTGCTGCAGTAAAATGCAGTAAAACATAGAAAATTGTATCTCTCTAACTGAGAAACTTAACTCAAATGTCAGTCAGAAAATGAAAACATGAAAACACAATATCAGGTTGATCTGGGCCCAGATCTTTCACCTTAAGTTTGTCCGCCAAACTTCTTCTCTCAAACGGCTCTTGAATGAGAGATTTCACCGAGTTAGGGACCGGGTTGAGTCTTGGGGTAGTGCTCATGTAACACGTGTATCACCTGTATGTAATGGACTTATAACCACTACCATATAAGGTATTAATCCTGGGTTAGTAATTGTTAAGGTTCGTCTACTGGAGCATTTAAGAGTAACCCAATGATGAGACAAGACAGGTATGTAGGAATTAAAGAAGCGCCGGCTTGTATTTAGAAAAATAGAAGTAAAGGAAATGGTACCAAAATACACATATAACAGACAGACAAATTACAATGAGCTCAGTAGAAAACCAAATGTGACTTGTAGTCACCACTTGACATAAACTTATTTTCTTAAACAACCTTTAAGTTTAGGATTTAAATCCTACGGGTTCTAAACTATGGGTGCACCCTGGTAAATATCTTTCTTTAACTGTAGCATGAAATCACAATCAGTCAATCCACAATAACACATCAATCCCCAGTCAATAAACCCAACATTTAAACCACAAATGGATGTATGTGAGTGAGTCAACCGACAGTCCAACTACACTGTGGAGTGCAGCACCATGGGATGGATACCGTGCAGAGTTCAGAGTTCCTTTCAAGATCAGTTCCATCCACCACACTGGCAGAAACACAGATTCAGTGCAGAGTGAGTCGCCAAGGGAAATCCAAAGATGGTCTTCGCATGTAGTCTCCTTCAGCAGCTCGCCATCCCTGGTAGACCCAGACTCTGGCCTCATCCAAAAAACCTGACCAATGGCATCCAAATAAAGTTATCCTCTAATCACCAGGACTGGTGATGCAGTACAGAGGCAGCACACACCCAGCACACTCAGCAATGTTGTTTGAAACAACTCTCAGCCCTCTGGCAACACCGAGATGATGGGCAAGGCGTGCGCACTGTACACTATATCCACTTTTAGATTAGAACTTATTAATTAGCCTGTGCTCTGTGACTAGGTCTCTCTCCTTCAGCGCAGGTTGGTTCTGTGTGAGTGGGGGTTCACAGCAGAGCAGCGGCAGAGACAGAGAAGGGGCGGGGCAAGTAATAGAGGGGTGCCGTCTGATTGGGGGAATTCACAGGTCTTTTTATCATTGGCTGGCCACTAGTCAGCAGCAGTCAAGCTAGGCAGACTTGCTCCTCCTTTTCACCAGTGACATTACCCGACAGAACATCCTCATCTATCCATCAGTAACCAGTCTACATGACCTGGGTTACACCCTCCCCTCTTGAATTGGTGCACGTCCCGTTGCATCCATTGCATCTTAGTGGTTGACTGGTCACCACTTTGGGCGATGTCAGGGACATGTGGTCATCACCATCCAATGAGCTTGTAAAGGCAGTACTGAGGCCTTGGAAAAGTGACTGAATCACTGAGATCAGGGGATTGTTCATCAGATTTCTCTCTCGCCTCTCCTGTATCCTAGAAGAACGACGAACAGGGCATTCAGCTTCCTCTTCTGTATCTGTAACTGCATCAGCAGTTTCAGCATCAACTGGAGTGGACTCGACAGTGACTGCTTCAGGTATGTTTGTTCTCTCTTCACTTTCAGGGTTTTCCTCTTCAGGTCTTTCCTCTTCAAGTTTCTCCTCTTCAGGTTTCTCCTTTGCAGGTGGAACTTCTGGTACGAAGTATCTTTCAGGTAAGATGTCTTCTTCAACATCTACTGGAACATCATCAGGGGCCTCTTCATCCACAAGAGTCAGCTCAACAGGAGGAAATGAAGTAGTAGGGTCTGGATCGGATTCTGACTGTTCTGAAGCATCAGCACAAGGTTGTTTTGACTTCCATCCACGAGTTTCATACACCTTAGTGAATGTGACTGGCTCTGGGGCCTGCAGATCTGGAAACCAGTGGACAGGAACAGGGATATCTTCGTCAACATTAACACAGGGTGTTTCCATATCTGCAACACTGCTTGTTTCAGAATCATAAGCACCAGGATTTTGCCGTGTGTGAGGTTTACGGACTGGCTTTGGTGCGACTGGTCTCTCAGGTTCACTTACTGGTAGGAACCCACAAGCTAGTAGCAGGTCACGATGTAGGGTGCGCAGTGGTCGGTCTTTGGTCTCAGGTTTGACTGTATACACAGGCAGATCACCGGCACGCTTTACAACTTTGTAGACGTCGGGTTCCCACTTATCAGCTAACTTATGTTTACCACGTAGGCGAACACTTCGGACCAGAACTCGGTCGCCAACTTCACGAGTGGATTCGGTAACTCGTTTGTCGAACCGAGTCTTGTTTCTCTCCGCTATCTTGAGGGCATTACGAGTGGCAACTCTGTAACTCTCCTCCAGATGACTTTTAAGATCTCTCACATACTGTGAGTGTGACTTCTGTTGTTTGTGGACAGGCAGACCAAACGCTAGGTCGATTGGTAGTCTGGGCTGTCTTCCAAACATCAGCTCGTACGGGGTAAAGCCAGTGACATCATTCTTGGTACAATTATACGCATGAACCAGAGGCTTTACGAAATCCCGCCAGTGAACTTTGTCTTCACTCTCCAGAGTGCCTAACATCTGCAGGAGGGTCCGGTTGAACCGCTCGACAGGATTACCTCTCGGATGATAGGGAGTTGTTCTGACCTTTTTGATTCCTCCGAGCTCACACAGTTCCTTGATGGTTTTGGACTCAAAGTCTGGACCTTGGTCACTGTGGAGTCGCTCCGGAAAACCATAATGGACGATAAAATGGTCCCAGAGGGTCTTGGCAACAGTTCTTGCTTTCTGGTTTGCAGTTGGTATTGCCACCGCGTACTTCGTAAAGTGGTCGGTAATCACGAGTATGTCTTTTGTGTTACTCCTATCCGGTTCCAGAGAAAGATAGTCCATACAGACCAACTCCAATGGCCTGCTGGTCTTGATGTTGACCAAGGGAGCGGCTTTCTCTGGCTGGGCTTTACGTCGAACACAGCGGTTGCAAGTCTTGACCTTGGTTTCCACGGCGAATGCCATCTTGGGCCAATAGAAACGTGATCTCACAAGGTCGAGAGTACGATCAATTCCCATGTGGCCCATGTCATTGTGGAGACTTGTCAACACAAGGGGCCGCAGCTCCTCTGGTAGGACAAGCTGGTACGTTTGATGAGCTCCGTCTTGCTTTCGTCGATACAAGACTCCGCTTCTCAACTCCAGACGATTCCACTCCCGCAACAAGAGCGGGAGTTCTGGGAGCTCAGCTCTAGCAGTAGGAGGGGGCTTCTCTCCAGACTCGAGCTGATAGATGACCTCTCTGATGCTAGGATCTGCTCTCTGCTTCTCCTTTATCTCCTCGCTTGAGAAATGAGGGATGACAGATGAACTTTCTTGTTCAAAGATGCTTGGTATGGCATCTGCAGAGATGGCAAGAGACTCAACCAGAGTGATACCGGGGTCAATATCATCAGAATCGTCTGTTCTTTGGCAGATGAGATGCCTTTCGCAGATGGCTTGTACAATGTCGGGGTCTGCTAGATGCTGTCGCGTGAACTGCTGTATGCGCTCTCGCTCTTTCTGTGATGTTAAGTCGTCTGACAGCTCACCATGGGGACGTCTTGAGAGACCGTCAGCATCTTGGTTTTGCTTACCAGCACGATACTGAAGTTTGAAAGAGAAAGTTGACAGGGCTGCTAACCACCTGTAACTTGTGGCATCAAGCTTCGCAGAAGTGAGGAGATACGTCAGAGGGTTACTGTCAGTGACCACAGTGAATGGACAGCCATACAGATAGTCTTTTAATTTCTCGGTGACCGACCATTTGAGTGCCAAGAATTCAAGCTTGTGAGCTGGATATCTGGACTCGCTCCGTGACAACCCTCTGCTAGCAAACGCGATGACTCGCATCCTCCCCTCTTGTTCCTGGTATAAGGCTGCTCCTAGCCCGGTGGTACTTGCATCGGTATGCAGGATGTAATGCAGCTTAGGATCAGCAAAACCCAGTACAGGAGCGGATGTGAGCTTGTCGATGATGGTTTGAAAAGCTTGCTGGCAGGTGGATGTCCAACGACTGCCGAAAGGTTCTTTGGGGTTGTGGTACTGTGCACTCTGCTCCTTAGTGGGTTTGGAACCTTTCCGGAGTGGTGGGTAACCGGAGGTCAAGTCATTTAGCGGTTTGACTATTTTCGAGTAATCCTTGACATATCTCCTGTAGTACCCTGAGAAGCCTAGAAAGGACCTTAATGCCTTAAGGGTACAGGGAATTGGCCAAGTTGAAAGGGCTTTTATCTTCTCTGGGTCAGTCTCTACTCCATTTTGGGAGACGATGTGTCCCAGATATCGGACAGAAGTCTGGAAAAACTTGCATTTTTCTGGCGACAACTTCAGGCCATATTCTTTCAGACGTGACAATACTCGAAGCAGTCTGCTCTCGTGCTCTTCCAATGTCTCTGAAAAGACAATTAAGTCGTCTATGAAGACCAAGACCTCTTTCAGATTGATGTCGCCCATACACCGTTCCATCAAGCGTTGAAAGGTGGATGGTGCATTGGTGATTCCTTGAGGCATCCTACAAAACTCCCAGAAGCCTAGGGGGCAGACGAATGCTGTCTTCTGCTTGTCTTCTTCCTCCATCTCAATCTGGTAGTACCCAGATTTGAGATCAAGCACGGAGAACCACTTCGACCCACTTAGGGCGGAGAAGGCTTCTTCTAGGTGGGGCAGAGCGTATGCATCTTTGATGGTTTGCAGATTGAGCTTGCGGTAGTCAATGCAGAGTCTTACATCACCATTCTTTTTCCTCACTACGACGATTGGTGATGAGAAGGGGGACTCAGACTCTCGAATGACACCGGAACTCAACAGCTCCTGAAGATGTTTTCGAACTGCCTCAAGGTCTTGGGGGTGTATGGGTCTTGCTCGCTGCTTGAAAGGAGTCTCATCACTGAGCCTCATGCGATGTTTGACCTTGTCAGTATGACCGAAATCAAGGTCATGGTGTGCAAACACCTCGGGCATTGAGTTGAGTTTGCTGGTCACACGCTCTTTCCACTCAGTGGATATGGGAGAATCTTCAAAGTCAAATTTCAATTTGGGTCTGTCGGACTTATCTGCAGGGCTGGGGTCAGCTACTGCAGGTTCTTTTTGTATTACTTGCTGAACAGCATTTACTTCAGCCAGCACCGTTCTTGGGGGTATGGTAATGTCATGCCCTGACTCGTTTTTTATCACCACAGGCAGCTGGGTGTGGTGTCTGGCAGTTGGGAGGGAGAACAGGCAGCTGGAAACAAGTAGGCCGCCTGGCAAGGAGGACATTGAAGGGGGTTCAAGGATGGCCCATTTGTCAGTGTGGGACCCACGCACACTGATACATCCGTTGAGAACTACTTGGTGGCCGGCTGGAACAACTTCTGGTATGTTTCCTTGTAGTTTCACCCATCCCAAATTACCATCTTCAGCTTGCTGTTGTCTGAGCTGCAGAAGCTTTAAAACTGCACGATAGCCAAATGAGGTAGGCTGGGGTAGGGCAGGTGTCTTCTGAGCATAATCCGTGTAGAGGACATCAAGGGTGTTGGTGCCAATTAGTACTTGTTCTTCAGCACGGAGATGGGGAACAACCAATGCTAACGTTGGCACTTCTGTATCAACCCCTACAAACTCCTTAGGAAAGGTTATGCTCAGTTCAACGTATCCCAGGTAAGGGACTTCTTGTCCATTAGCTCCTTCTACCCCGAGTAGGTTGTTTAAGGACTTAATGGCTTGACTCGATAAGTGTTGCTCATAGAACGACAGGGGGACTGTAGTAACTTGAGACCCTGTGTCTAAAAGACAGTTCACTTCTTGGTCTGCAATGGTGACTTGGGCCGTATACTTTGTTCCAACTAAACCTCTGGGAAGTTTCATGGGTTTGTCTTTAGTATGGGCACATTTCAGTGAGGCTCTCTGTTTGGTTACAGTGGGACGGGTCTCATTACTTGCAGCTCCTATTTGTCCCTCAACAGGGGCTGCTAGTTGTTTAAATGATCCTCATCTGATGAAGCGGGTTGAGCTTCCCACTGAAGTTGTCTGTCGTTCAGTAGCTTCCTCTTGGCTGCGACAAGTGAAGGGTTTGGCTCATTCTCACACGATGGTTTAATATGCCCATCTTCACCGCACCGGAAGCAGTACCAAGGCCGGGGTTTGCTTGAATTACGGCTTGAGGTTAGCTGCTTCTCATGCTTTTGACTCTTGGCTTTGTAGTCTGTAGCTACTTTGGGATTAGCTGATTTATCCTTTTCAGTCTTAGCTTTCTTCAAGTTTGTGAGTTGACTTTGAAGAGCAGCGACTTGCTTCTGCAACTGTTCAGTCTCATTTGAATCAGTATAGGCACATGCACTCTGCAGATGTGACGTGACACGTTGCTTGGAGGCACCAAGGTGTTGCTTCATGCGAGTTACTTTTGCAGCATGTTTATCCTCTTCTGTGCGAAGGAGCAACAGCAACTCTGCAAATGAAGGGGGATTGTTCTTTCTGTGCTTCAGCTGGAGGTCAGTTAGAAGTGCATTGTCCCAGCAATTTCGACAGAACTGGTTGAGGAGATGTCGGTTGACTTCGCTGGCAGATACGCCACCTCTTCTCACTGCTGAACCCAAAACTACCTGCAACCTGTGTAAGTAGCTGGAAGGCTTTTCATTTGGGTCTTGGAACGTAGTCAGGAACTTGGCAAAGAGCTCATCTCCATCTTCTACTGTGCCATAAGCAGAATCTAGCAGCTCAAGATAAGCTGCGGGGGATGCTTGTGGACCCAAGTGCTTGGTGACTTCAATAGCTGGTGGCAGAAGACTGTCAAGGATTCTCCTAGACCGGTGCAGGTCTGAGATAGCAGGGTCATTCATCATCAGTTCGACATTGGTACGCCATGTGTCATAGTCAACCTCGTTGGCTGGACGGGGAGATCTGCCTGAAAAGGCTCTGAGACGTGAAGGAGCAAGATGATGCGATGCAGCTTCTTGGCTTCTCACAATGTGTTCAATGACGACCCTCTGTATGTCAGGAGGGTTCACGTCAGTTACACTGAGGTGTGGATATGTTTTTGATTCAACCTGTGCTTGGACAGGTGATGTGTTGTCATTGGTCAGGTTTTGAAGTTGAATCGGTAAAGCAGGTGGCTGAGGATTCATAGTGGGTGGTGGAACTGATGTCAGATCGAAGGTGACCCTGGGTTGAGAACTTGCACCAAGTGTGGAAGTTAGATCAACTGAACTCGTCGACTCAAGGATTGGTTGGAATGTGGCAGCCAGTGGCGGCGCGAGGGTCCAGTCAACTGGGGTCTGTCTTGGGCCTGGCCCTGGAAATTCACTTGCTCCGTCTTCACTGTTACTCAGAGGTGAAGCAGCAGATGTGGTAAGTTTAGCAAGCTCTCCTCGTAGCAGTTCTTCAAAGGATTTCCCGCTTAGCTTAGCTATGGTTTGCAGCTCTTCAAGGTAAGTACAGGTGGCGCTACTGCTTGCTGTAGGAGTGTACACGGAAGCTAAGGCCTTCACTTTGTACGTGACATCTGCTCTGCTGGGGCTGTCATAAGTAAGGGGCAACAAGGACTGAAGTGACTCCATGGACGCGCCAGACTCAAACTCATAAATTAACTGCCCATAAAATGGAGATTCATCATCTTCAATGGGGAGTATACGGTTAATTTTGCCATGAGTTTTTAAGTGTTCAGTGATTTCCTCATCAAATTCTACACCGATAAGCCCACTAACTATGACTGAGTTAGGGATTTTGACCTGTTCACTCATAACTATTTCCATTTTGACCGGGCTTCAAATTAACTTCAAGTTATTTGTATATATATATATATATATTATTTTTTTTTATCAATACCTGTTATCTCGTTTAGTCATTAATTACCCACAATGCTCCTGGCTAGCTCGCCATATTTTATGTAACACGTGTATCACCTGTATGTAATGGACTTATAACCACTACCATATAAGGTATTAATCCTGGGTTAGTAATTGTTAAGGTTCGTCTACTGGAGCATTTAAGAGTAACCCAATGACGAGACAAGACAGGTGTGTAGGAATTAAAGAAGCGCCGGCTTGTATTTAGAAAAATAGAAGTAAAGGAACTGGTACCAAAATACACATAACAGACAGACAAATTACAATGAGCTCAGTAGAAAACCAAATGTGACTTGTAGTCACCACTTGACATAAACTTACTTTTCTTAAACAACCTTTAAGTTTAGGATTTAAATCCTACGGGTTCTAAACTATGGGTGCACCCTGGTAAATATCTTTCTTTAACTGTAGCATGAAATCACAATCAGTCAATCCACAATAACACATCAATCCCCAGTCAATAAACCCAACATTTAAACCACAAATGGATGTATGTGAGTGAGTCAACCGACAGTCCAACTACACTGTGGAGTGCAGCACCATGGGATGGATACCGTGCAGAGTTCAGAGTTCCTTTCAAGATCAGTTCCATCCACCACACTGGCAGAAACACAGATTCAGTGCAGAGTGAGTCGCCAAGGGAAATCCAAAGATGGTCTTCGCATGTAGTCTCCTTCAGCAGCTCGCCATCCCTGGTAGACCCAGACTCTGGCCTCATCCAAAAAACCTGACCTGTATGACATGCATACAGGACCACATGAAAAACTATAATTAACAGTGTTTCACAATAAGGGTCTTTCAATAATTAAAATAAAATGACAATCTCTTTCTAGTAGTACAACAAACTTATACTATTAAAATAAAATACATTCTCAAAATGAAAAATAAAATAAGATGCATTGTAATAAAGTGCTTTTCTCACCAATGGCATCCAAATAAAGTTATCCTCTAATCACCAGGACTGGTGATGCAGTACAGAGGCAGCACACACCCAGCACACTCAGCTAGGAATGAAAGGTGTGGAAAATATGCTCACTTAGCAGCCCATTCAATTAAAGGCTAAAACATGACAAAACCTACAAAAATGAAATAGAAGCAACACACAGTGGTGACATGAAATAGTTCTGTTCCATTTAAAGTGCAAAATATATATCCTACATTGTAAAAATAGGTAGGTTAGCTTGGAACAACAATACTAGCAATAGCCAAACATTTGTATTGACTTCGCATGGTAGCTTAGCCTATTGGCTGCTAACACTGCTAACCGCATGGCTGCTTGGCTGTTAATGTAACTAACAAAGTTTGTAGCAACTCACCAATGTTGTTTGAAACAACTCTCAGCCCTCTGGCAACACCGAGATGATGGGCAAGGCGTGCGCACTGTACACTATATCCACTTTTAGATTAGAACTTATTAATTAGCCTGTGCTCTGTGACTAGGTCTCTCTCCTTCAGCGCAGGTTGGTTCTGTGTGAGTGGGGGTTCACAGCAGAGCAGCGGCAGAGACAGAGAAGGGGCGGGGCAAGTAATAGAGGGGTGCCGTCTGATTGGGGGAATTCACAGGTCTTTTTTATCATTGGCTGGCCACTAGTCAGCAGCAGTCAAGCTAGGCAGACTTGCTCCTCCTTTTCACCAGTGACATTACCCGACAGAACATCCTCATCTATCCATCAGTAACCAGTCTACATGACCTGGGTTACACCGTTTGCTATTCTTGGCTAAGCTAGCGTTTAATACTCTTGGCAAAGTTAGCATTGGCTACACTGGGCAATGTTAGCATTGGCTACCCTTGGCTAAGTTAGCGTTGGCTAAACTTGGCTAAGTTAGTGTTGGCTACACTTGGCTAAGTTAGCGTTGGCTACCCTTAGCTAAGTTAGCGTTGGCTACACTTGCCTAAGTTAGCCCTTTCTACACTTGGCTAAGTTAGCATTTGCTACACTTGGCAATGTTAGCATTGGCTACCCTTGGCTAAGTTAGCGTTGGCTACACTTGGCTAAGTTAGTGTTAGCTACACTTGGCTAAGTTAGTGTTGGCTACACTTGGCTATGTTAGAGTAGGCTACACTTGGCTAAGTTAAAGTTTGCTACACTTGGCTATGTTAGAGTAGGCTACACTTGGCTATGTTAGTGTTGGCTACACTTGGCTATGTTAGAGTAGGCTACTCTAGGCTAAGTTAAAGTTTGCTACACTTGGCTATGTTAAAGTAGGCTACACTTGGCCATGTAAGTGTTTGCTACTCTTGCCAAAGTTAGCATTGGCTACACTTGGCTAAGTTAGCGTTGCTATTCTTGGCTAAGTTAGTGTTTGATACTTTTGGCAAAGTTATCGTTGGCTACACTGGGAACAGTTAGCATTGGCTACACTTGGCTAAGTTAGTGTTGGCTACACTTGGCTAAGTTAGCGTTGCTACTCTTGTCTAAGTTAGCGTTGTCTACACTGGGCAATGTTAGCATTGACTACCCTTGGCTAAGTTAGCGTTGGCTACACTTGGCTAAGTTAGTGTTGGCTACACTTGGCTAAGTTAGCGTTGGCTACACTTGGCTATGTTAGAGTAGGCTACACTTTGCTATGTTAGTGTTGGCTACTATTGGCCATGTAAGTGTTTGATACTCTTGACTAAGTTAGCATTGGCTACACTTGGCTAAGTAGGTGTTGCTACTCTTGACTAAGTTAGCATTGGCTACACTTGGCTAAGTTAGCATTGCAACTCTTGGCTAAGTTAGCGTTTGCAACTCTTGGCAAAGATAGCGTTGGCTACCCTGGGCAATGTTAGCATTGGCTACACTTGGCTAAGTTAGCGTTGGCTACACTTGGCTAAGTTGGCGTTGGCTAAACATGGCTAAGTTAGTGTTGGCTACACTTGGCTAAGTTAGTGTTGGCTACACTTGGCAATGTTAGCATTGGCTACCCTTGGCTAAGTTAGCGTTGGCTACACTTGGCTATGTTAGAGTAGGCTACACTTGGCTATGTTAGTGTTGGCTACTATTGGCCATGTAAGTGTTTCCTACTCTTGACTAAGTTAGCATTGGCTACACTTAGCTAAGTTAGCGTTGCTATTCTTTGCTAAGATAGCATTTGCTACTCTTGGCTAAGCTAGCATTTGCTACTCTTGGCAAAGTTAGCATTGGCTACACTTGGCTATGTTAGAGTAGGCTACACTTGGCTATGTTAGTGTTGTCTACTATTGGCCATGTAAGTGTTTGCTACTCTTGACTAAGTTAGCATTGGCTACCCTTGGCTAAGTTAGCGTTATTACTCTTGGCTAAGTTGGCGTTGGCTAAACTTGGCTAAGTTAGTGTTGGCTACACTTGGCTAAGTTAGTGTTGGCTACACTTGGCAATGTTAGCATTGGCCACCCTTGGCTAAGTTATCGTTGGCTACACTTGGCTAAGTTAGTGTTGGCTACACTTGGCTAAGTTGGCGTTGGCTAAACTTGGCTAAGTTAGTGTTGGCTACACTTGGCTAAGTTAGTGTTGGCTACACTTGGCAATGATAGCATTGGCCACCCTTGGCTAACTTAGCGTTGGCTACACTTGGCTAAGTTAGTGTTGGCTACACTTGGCTAAGTTAGCGTTGGCTACACTTGGCTATGTTAGTGTTGTATACACTTGGCAATGTTACATTGGCTACCCTTGGCTAAGTTAGCGTTGGCTACACTTGGCTATGTTAGAGTAGGCTACACTTGGCTATGTTAGTGTTGTCTACACTTGGCAACGTTACATTTGCTACCCTTGGCTATGTTAGAGTAGGCTACACTTGGCTATGTTATTGTTGACTACTATTGGCCATGTAAGTGTTTGCTACTCTTGACTAAGTTAGCGTTGGCTACACTTGGCTATGTTAGAGTAGGCTACACTTGGCCAAGTTAGTGTTGTCTACACTTGGCAACGTTACATTGGCTACCCTTGGCTAAGTTAGCATTGGCTACACTTGGCTAAGTTAGTGTTGGCTACCCTTGGCTAAGTTAGTGTTGGCTACACTTGGCTAAGCTAGCGTTTGCTATCTTGGCAAAGTTAGCGTTGGCTACACTGGGCAATGTTAGCATTGGCTACCCTTGGCTAAGTTAGCGTTGGCTACACTTGGCTAAGTTAGTGTTGGCTACACTTGGCTAAGTTAGCGTTGGCTACACTTGGCTATGTTAGAGTAGGCTACACTTTTCTATGTTAGTGTTGGCTACTATTGGCCATGTAAGTGTTTGCTTCTCTTGACTAAGTTAGCATTGGCTACACTTGGCTAAGTTAGTGTTGGCTACCCTTGGCTAAGTTAGCGTTGGCTACACTTGGCTAAGTTAGTGTTGGCTACCCTTGGCTAAGTTAGCGTTGGCTACCCTTGGATAAGTTAGCGTTGGCTACACTTGGCTAAGTTAGTGTTGGCTACACTTGGCTAAGCTAGCGTTTGCTACTCTTGGCAAAGTTAGCGTTGGCTACCCTGGGCAATGTTAGCATTGGCTACCCTTGGCTAAGTTAGCGTTGGCTACACTAGGCTAAGTTAGTGTTGGCTACACTTGGCTAAGTTAGCGTTGGCTACACTTGGCTATGTTAGAGTAGGCTACACTTTGCTATGTTAGTGTTGGCTACTATTGGCCATGTAAGTGTTTGCTACTCTTGACTAAGTTAGCATTTGCTACTCTTGGCTAAGCTAGCGTTTGCTACTCCTTGCAAAGTTAGCGTTGGCTAAACTGGAAAATGTTAGCATTGGCTACCCTTTGCTAAGTTAGCGTTGGCTACACTTGGCTAAGTTAATGTTGGCTACACTTGGCTAAATTAGCGTTGGCTACACTGGGCTATGTTAGAGTAGGCTACACTTGGCTGTTAGTGTTGGCTACTATTGGCCATGTAAGTGTTTGCTACTCTTGACTAAGTTAGCATTGGCTACACTTGGCTATGATAGAGTAGGCTACACTTGGCTATGTTAGTGTTGTCTACACTTGGCAATGTTACATTGGCTACCCTTGGCTAAGTTAGCGTTGTCTACACTTGGCTAAGTTAGTGTTGGCTACCTTTGGCTAAGTTAGCGTTGGCTACTCTTGGCTAGGCTAGCGTTTGATACTCTTGGCAAAGTTAGCGTTGGCTATACTGGGCAATGTTAGAGTAGGCTACACTTTGCTATGTTAGTGTTGGCTACTATTGGCCATGTAAGTGTTTGATACTCTTGACTAAGTTAGCATTGGCTACACTTGGCTAAGTAGGTGTTGCTACTCTTGACTAAGTTAGCATTGGCTACACTTGGCTAAGTTAGCATTGCAACTCTTGGCTAAGTTAGCGTTTGCAACTCTTGGCAAAGATAGCGTTGGCTACCCTGGGCAATGTTAGCATTGGCTACACTTGGCTAAGTTAGCGTTGGCTACACTTGGCTAAGTTGGCGTTGGCTAAACATGGCTAAGTTAGTGTTGGCTACACTTGGCTAAGTTAGTGTTGGCTACACTTGGCAATGTTAGCATTGGCTACCCTTGGCTAAGTTAGCGTTGGCTACACTTGGCTATGTTAGAGTAGGCTACACTTGGCTATGTTAGTGTTGGCTACTATTGGCCATGTAAGTGTTTCCTACTCTTGACTAAGTTAGCATTGGCTACACTTAGCTAAGTTAGCGTTGCTATTCTTTGCTAAGATAGCATTTGCTACTCTTGGCTAAGCTAGCATTTGCTACTCTTGGCAAAGTTAGCATTGGCTACACTTGGCTATGTTAGAGTAGGCTACACTTGGCTATGTTAGTGTTGTCTACTATTGGCCATGTAAGTGTTTGCTACTCTTGACTAAGTTAGCATTGGCTACCCTTGGCTAAGTTAGCGTTATTACTCTTGGCTAAGTTGGCGTTGGCTAAACTTGGCTAAGTTAGTGTTGGCTACACTTGGCTAAGTTAGTGTTGGCTACACTTGGCAATGTTAGCATTGGCCACCCTTGGCTAAGTTATCGTTGGCTACACTTGGCTAAGTTAGTGTTGGCTACACTTGGCTAAGTTGGCGTTGGCTAAACTTGGCTAAGTTAGTGTTGGCTACACTTGGCTAAGTTAGTGTTGGCTACACTTGGCAATGATAGCATTGGCCACCCTTGGCTAACTTAGCGTTGGCTACACTTGGCTAAGTTAGTGTTGGCTACACTTGGCTAAGTTAGCGTTGGCTACACTTGGCTATGTTAGTGTTGTATACACTTGGCAATGTTACATTGGCTACCCTTGGCTAAGTTAGCGTTGGCTACACTTGGCTATGTTAGAGTAGGCTACACTTGGCTATGTTAGTGTTGTCTACACTTGGCAACGTTACATTTGCTACCCTTGGCTATGTTAGAGTAGGCTACACTTGGCTATGTTATTGTTGACTACTATTGGCCATGTAAGTGTTTGCTACTCTTGACTAAGTTAGCGTTGGCTACACTTGGCTATGTTAGAGTAGGCTACACTTGGCCAAGTTAGTGTTGTCTACACTTGGCAACGTTACATTGGCTACCCTTGGCTAAGTTAGCATTGGCTACACTTGGCTAAGTTAGTGTTGGCTACCCTTGGCTAAGTTAGTGTTGGCTACACTTGGCTAAGCTAGCGTTTGCTATCTTGGCAAAGTTAGCGTTGGCTACACTGGGCAATGTTAGCATTGGCTACCCTTGGCTAAGTTAGCGTTGGCTACACTTGGCTAAGTTAGTGTTGGCTACACTTGGCTAAGTTAGCGTTGGCTACACTTGGCTATGTTAGAGTAGGCTACACTTTTCTATGTTAGTGTTGGCTACTATTGGCCATGTAAGTGTTTGCTTCTCTTGACTAAGTTAGCATTGGCTACACTTGGCTAAGTTAGTGTTGGCTACCCTTGGCTAAGTTAGCGTTGGCTACACTTGGCTAAGTTAGTGTTGGCTACCCTTGGCTAAGTTAGCGTTGGCTACCCTTGGATAAGTTAGCGTTGGCTACACTTGGCTAAGTTAGTGTTGGCTACACTTGGCTAAGCTAGCGTTTGCTACTCTTGGCAAAGTTAGCGTTGGCTACCCTGGGCAATGTTAGCATTGGCTACCCTTGGCTAAGTTAGCGTTGGCTACACTAGGCTAAGTTAGTGTTGGCTACACTTGGCTAAGTTAGCGTTGGCTACACTTGGCTATGTTAGAGTAGGCTACACTTTGCTATGTTAGTGTTGGCTACTATTGGCCATGTAAGTGTTTGCTACTCTTGACTAAGTTAGCATTTGCTACTCTTGGCTAAGCTAGCGTTTGCTACTCCTTGCAAAGTTAGCGTTGGCTAAACTGGAAAATGTTAGCATTGGCTACCCTTTGCTAAGTTAGCGTTGGCTACACTTGGCTAAGTTAATGTTGGCTACACTTGGCTAAATTAGCGTTGGCTACACTGGGCTATGTTAGAGTAGGCTACACTTGGCTGTTAGTGTTGGCTACTATTGGCCATGTAAGTGTTTGCTACTCTTGACTAAGTTAGCATTGGCTACACTTGGCTATGATAGAGTAGGCTACACTTGGCTATGTTAGTGTTGTCTACACTTGGCAATGTTACATTGGCTACCGTTGGCTAAGTTAGCGTTGTCTACACTTGGCTAAGTTAGTGTTGGCTACCTTTGGCTAAGTTAGCGTTGGCTACTCTTGGCTAGGCTAGCGTTTGATACTCTTGGCAAAGTTAGCGTTGGCTATACTGGGCAATGTTAGCATTGGCTACCCTTGGCTAAGTTAGCGTTGGCTACACTTGGCTAAGTTAGTGTTGGCTACACTTGGCTAAGTTAGTGTTGGCTACCCTTGGCTAAGTTAGCGTTGGCTACACTTGGCTAAGTTAGTGTTGGCTACCCTTGGCTAAGTTAGTGTTGGCTACACTTGGCCAAGTTAGTGTTGTCTACACTTGGCAACGTTACATTGGCTACCCTTGGCTAAGTTAGCATTGGCTACACTTGGCTAAGTTAGTGTTGGCTACCCTTGGCTAAGTTAGTGTTGGCTACACTTTGCTAAGCTAGCGTTTGCTACTCTTGGCAAAGTTAGCGTTGGCTACACTGGGCAATGTTAGCATTGGCTACCCTTGGCTAAGTTAGCGTTGGCTACACTTGGCTAAGTTAGTGTTGGCTACACTTGGCTAAGTTAGCGTTGGCTACACTTGGCTATGTTAGAGTAGGCTACACTTTTCTATGTTAGTGTTGGCTACTATTGGCCATGTAAGTGTTTGCTTCTCTTGACTAAGTTAGCATTGGCTACACTTGGCTAAGTTAGCGTTGCTACTCTTGGCTAAGTTAGCATTTGCTACTCTTGGCTAAGCTAGCGTTTGCTACTCCTTGCAAAGTTAGCGTTGGCTAAACTGGAAAATGTTAGCATTGGCTACCCTTTGCTAAGTTAGCGTTGGCTACACTTGGCTAAGTTAATGTTGGCTACACTTGACTAAATTAGCGTTGGCTACACTGGGCTATGTTAGAGTAGGCTACACTTGGCTGTTAGTGTTGGCTACTATTGGCCATGTAAGTGTTTGCTACTCTTGACTAAGTTAGCATTGGCTACACTTGGCTATGATAGAGTAGGCTACACTTGGCTATGTTAGTGTTGTCTACACTTGGCAACGTTACATTGGCTACCCTTGGCTAAGTTAACGTTGTCTACACTTGGCTAAGTTAGTGTTGGCTATCTTTGGCTAAGTTAGCGTTGGCTACTCTTGGCTAGGCTAGCGTTTGATACTCTTGGCAAAGTTAGCGTTGGCTATACTGGGCAATGTTAGCATTGGCTACCCTTGGCTAAGTTAGCGTTGGCTACACTTGGCTAAGTTAGTGTTGGCTACACTTGGCTAAGCTAGCGTTTGCTACTCTTGGCAAAGTTAGCGTTGGCTACACTTGGCAATGTTAGCATTGGCTACCCTTGGCTAAGTTAGCGTTGGCTACACTTGGCTAAGTTAGCGTTGGCTACACTTGGCTAAGTTAGTGTTGGCTACCCTTGGCTAAGTTAGCGTTGGCTACACATGGCTAAGTTAGTGTTGGCTACCCTTGGCTAAGTTAGCGTTGGCTACACTTGGCTAAGTTAGTGTAACACTAGCTTAGTAACTAGACAAGGTATCTATATATGGGTTTGGGCCAGATCAGAAGAAACCAAGTTCGCCTCGGAAGAGAGATGGTCTGCACAAGAATGAAGCACTGACAACAGATCTATGTTTTGAAGGTAAGGAAATGTGTTTCTCTTTCCAGTTCTTCCTTACCTTCTTTGGTTTATTTTCTTTCCACAAGTCAGGATAATACACTGTACAATGAATTAAACAAAATGAATGAATATGTACAAAACACCCTGGGTCTGATGCCCAAACCTTCCCTGGTTCCACTACTTTAGTTACTATTTTAATTATATCTACTCACTGTTTTAATTATTATCTATATACTATTTTAATTATTATCTATTTACTGTTTTAATTATTATCTATATACTATTTTAATTATTATCTATATACTATTTTAATTATTATCTATATGCTATTTTAATTATTATCTATATGCTATTTCAATATTATAACTTAAACTAACTGGATTAGCTAATTCTAGGAACCAGGACTCTTAATATTTGAAAGAAGACCCTTATATCCAAACCATCTCAAATCAAAAGCTCTGTTAACACAAAAGCAATAAAACAAACAAAATGGTTTCCCTGAGCAGTGTACTTAACAAAGAACCTGAATCCTATTACAACTTAGTTATCTCTATCCATTTACACACAACGACTTCACTCATTCCATGAATGGTGGTCAAACTCTGTCCATGTGTTCAGGGAACTTGGTGTCCGTGGCCCTTTAAATCAGTTCAGTGATACGAATCCATCCTGGGAAACGTGTCGTTGAGTGCGCTTATCCTACCGCTCTGTAGAAGGCGCGGTTTAACTCTGTCCTTGTTCACTTCACAGGTCGTTCTCGTGGGAGGCTCGCCAGCCTGTCCGCCGCCGATGCAGTCCAAAGGAACCAGCAGACGAACAGACGAATCCAGGATCCAAATCAATCCAACACAAAACCCAGCCAAGGATTTCTCTGATGCTAACTAGCAACCGTCTCGACGAGTGTGTGCTGAATCCCTTCGCACACTTCTCACAATATCCACAAAGGTTCTTCTTTCTAATTCAATTCAGGATATCATACCAGTATTCTCTCTTCTATCAGTAATCTGAGGATAGTTATCATATACCAACGGGACGATGTCTTAAACATCCACACCTCATGTCATTCCTGACTCGACAAAGGAAAATCTGGTATTGACCGGAGTTCACGGTAAACGTAGGAGGCGGGCCTAACGCTCTGATTGGTCAAATCTCATTTCAATGTTAGAGATAAGTTTTGGAGTCATTGGAGCTCTAGTAACCAGGGGTTACACACTCCCCCCTCAAAGGTGTGTACGTCCCGTTACACCTACACTGATATCTGGGATCTTGCAGTATGTCTATGAAAGCAGAGCTTATACCCTGGAACAGTGACTGCACCAAAGACACAAAGGGATTCCCTAATTGTGTATAATGCAGTCTATCTGGGGGGGTTCTGTGTCTAGTGGGCTGTATACGTGGGATGTCTTGTTCAATCTCATCTCTTATAGTTCCAACCTCAGTGGCCTCAGGCTGCTGCTCTTGGGGACCTTCATCACTGTTAGACATGTCGGAGGGCACTGGAAGGCCTTCCGCCATTTCACTGGGAGCATCCTCTGGAACTTCACAAAGCCTCTCAAATGAGCATCTCCGCTCTGCCGCTAGCCCCGATGAGGAAGTGCCTCCCTCAGGCTCTGGATCAGCTGGTTTCTCTCTTGCAGTTTCAGTCTCAGGTGGGGTTTCTCCTTCAACCTCAAGTTCAGGTAAACTCTCTTTCCCAGGATCACGTGGAAGGGGGTGCAGCTTCCCCGGAACAACCATAGCTGGCCGTGCTTCCTGCATTGGTTGGTTCCTCTCCCTCTGTACTGGTTCCATGTCTGACAAGGTTCTAGTGTCAACCTCAACTGTTCCTCCATACGGGTAGTAGTAAACACATCCCTCCTCGGAATCAGATGGATCTCTCATGTCTTCAGGTTCTTCATCATCCTCGATGCCTGGGTTTTGTCGTGTTTGAGGCCTACGGATGCCCCTTTTTGGAGCTGGACCTTCCGGTTCAACCACAGGTAGGAACCCACAGGGTAGTAACAAGTCCCGGTGCAGGGTCCGAAGGGGGCCATCTTTGGAGTCTGGCCGGACAGTGTACACAGGAAGATCGCTAGCACGTCGGACCACCACATGCACGCCAGACTCCCACTTGTCGGCCAACTTGTGCTTCCCTCTTATCCGGACATTCCGCACAAGAACACGATCACCTGCTTCCAGGGTTGAGTCCACGACCCTCTTGTCGAATCTGCGCTTGTTGCGGTCAGCCGTCTTTGCCGCATTCCGGGTGGCAATTTTATAACTCTCTTCCAATCGACTTCTCAGATCGTGCACATACTGAGAGTGTGACTTTTGAGGCTTGTTGACAGGTAGGCCGAAAGCCAGATCGATTGGCAGTCGGGGTTGTCGTCCAAACATCAACTCATATGGAGAAAATCCAGTCACATCGTTTCTCGTACAGTTGTACGCGTGCACTAGCGGCTTGACGAAATCCTTCCAGTGAGTCTTGTTCTTGTTTTCCAGGGTTCCCAACATCTGGAGGAGTGTCCTGTTGAAACGTTCCACTGGGTTCCCTCTTGGGTGATATGGTGTGGTTCTAGTTTTCTGGATACCAGCGATGCGGCACAGCTCTTTGATGGTGTGCGACTCGAAGTCTGGCCCTTGGTCACTATGGAGCCTTTCAGGGAACCCATAATGCACGAGGAAGTTGTCCCATAAACACTTTGCCACTGTCTGTGCTTTCTGATTTGGGGTAGGGACAGCAACTGCGTACTTTGTGAAGTGGTCCGTGATCACCAGTACGTCTCTTGTGTTAGTCCGATCAGGCTCTATGGAGAGAAAGTCCATGCAGACCAGCTCCAATGGCCTGCTGGTTGTGATGTTCACCAGAGGGGCTGCTCTCTCCTGCTGAGTTTTCCGGCGAACACAACGTTCACATCTCTTGATTTTCTCTTCCACATCCACAGACATCCTTGGCCAATAAAACCTGGACCTTGCAAGGTCAAGAGTTCGTTCTGCACCTAGGTGACCTAGGTCATCGTGTAGGCTTCTTAGTACAGTAGCCCTTAAGTCTGCGGGGAGCGCCAGCTGGTACACTAGGTCCCCTTGATCTTGTCTCCTTCTGTATAACACCCCATTTCTTATCTCCAACCGATTCCACTCTCTCAACCACAAGCCTATGTCAGGGAGTTCTCTCCTTTGGGTAGGAGGAGGCTTTTCTCCAGTTTGCAGCTGTTCTATGACCGCCCTAAGATCTGGGTCTGCTCTCTGCCGTTCCATCAAGTCCTCTTCCGACAGATGTGGAATTACCGGAAGACCATGCTCATTTTCCCGTTGGAACCCGCTGGGTAGAGCATCGGTGTGCAGGGCTAGGGACTCCACTAAAGCCACAGGCGAGTACGGAGGCCCAAGACTTGCATTCGGTTGATAGACCTGATGTTTCTCACAGATGGCGGTCACTACTTCGGGAAGGACATCGGTGTGCTCCATATCCATCAGATGGTGTAGTGTGAACTGCTTGATCCTATCTCTCTCTTTCTGTGACACTGGGTCATCCATGAGATCACCATGGGGCCGTCGGGAGAGCCCATCTGCATCTTGGTTCTGCCTTCCTGCTCTGTACTGAAGTTTGAAGGAATATGTCGACAGGCTTGACAACCACCTATAACTCATGGCGTCCAGCTTGGCTGATGTCAGGATGTAAGTTAGCGGATTGCTATCAGTTACAGCCGTGAAGTCTGTCCCGTAGAGATAATCACTAAACTTTGCAGTGACAGCCCATTTGAGAGCTAGGAATTCAAGCTTGTGAGCAGGGTACTTGGCTTCGCTCTTAGTCAGCCCTCTGCTCGCAAAAGCTATGGCTCTTTTCTTCCCGTCCTGCTCCTGGTATAACGCTGCGCCCAGTCCAGTGGTACTGGCGTCTGTATGTAATATGTACGGACGTTTTGGGTCAGCGAATCCCAGCACTGGAGCAGAGGTGAGCTTCTCGATCAAGGTCTCAAATGCCTGCTGGCAGGGTGGTGTCCATCTATCGCCGAAAGATCCACCAGGATTGAAGTACTGTTTATCCGGCTCTTTCTTCTTCTTGCTGCTCTTCCGAAGTGGAGGATACCCTGCGGTAAGGTCGTTCAAGGGCTTTGTGATCTTAGCGTAGTCCTGAACGAACCTTCGGTAGTACCCGGAAAACCCAAGGAAGGACCTCAGCTGTTGAAGATTTGTGGGCCTCGGCCAGGTCTCTAGGGCCTCTATCTTTCCGGGATCTGTCTCAACTCCATGTTGGGAGACTATGTGACCCAAGTATTTTACAGATGTTTGGAAAAACTTGCATTTCTCCGGAGACAGCTTCAGCCCGTACTCCTTTAATTGTCGAAGGACGTGTGTTAGTCGAGATTCGTGTTCCTCCAGGGTTTCAGAGAAGACAATGATGTCGTCGATGAACACCAGTGCTTCTTTCCTGTTGAGGTCCCCTATACACTTCTCCATTAGCCTTTGGAACGAACTAGGTGCGTTCGTGATCCCTTGTGGCATTCTGTTGAACTCCCAGAACCCGAGGGGGCACACAAAGGCGGTTTTCTGCTTATCAGCCTCTTCCATCTCGATCTGGTAATAGCCTGACTTCAGATCAAGAACAGAGAACCACTTTGACCCAGTCAGCACAGAGAAAACTCCTTCCAGGTTGGGCAGAGCGTAGGCATCCTTTATGGTCTGAGAATTAAGTTTCCTGAAGTCAATGCACAGGCGCACTGAGTTGTTCTTCTTCCGGACCACAACGATAGGGGATGCGAAAGGAGACTCTGACTCACGAATGATGCCTGCTGCCAGCAGCTCCTGAAGGTGCTTCCGCACTGCGTCCACATCCTGAGGATGGATAGGCCTGGCTCTATGTTTGAAGGGGGTCTCATCACAGAGTTTGATATGATGCTTCACGTCATCAGTGTGGCCGTAGTCAAGATCATTTTGGGCGAACACCTCTGGCATAGAGTTCAACAGCTCTGTTATTCTGTCTTTCCACTTTAATGGCACAGGGGAGTTATCAAAGTCAAATTCCATCTTGGGCCTGACTAGCTCTGTCACTTGGTCAGTAGATTTCCTCAGATTAGCAGAGGGCTCCTTCCCCACCACTCTTTGGATAGAGTGTATCTCAGCTAGCACGGTCCTTGGGGGAATCACTATGTCACTCTGTGTTTCATTCCTGATCAGGACAGGCAAGTGGCAGGGCCGCTTATCTGGCAAGGTGTGCAAGCTGCTAGCTACCAGCAACCCACTGGGCAGGGACGACTCGGATGGTGGCTCTATAATGACCCATTTTTCTGTGTGGCTTCCAGTCACATGGATTAGTCCCTCCAGGACCACCGTGCTGCCAGCTGGTACAACTTCGGGTGTGTTTCCCTTCACCTTCACTCTTCCCAGGTTGCCATTGCATGCCTGTTCCTGTCGTATCTTAAGGGTCTTGAGGACGGCACGGTATCCATAGAATGATGCCTGAGGACTGCCCGCATTTTCCTGTGTATAGCTAGAGTAAAGGGTATCTAGAGAGTTGGTACCAATAAGGATTTGGGGCGTGTTAGTCATATCTGGGACCACTAAGGCTAATGTGGGCACTTCAGTTTCAATTCCCAGAAACTCTTTTGGGAATGTTAAATTCAGCTCTACATACCCAAGGTATGGCACTGCCTGTCCATTTGCTCCCTCCACTTCCAACAAGTCGTTCAATGATTTCATTGGGCGAGTTGACAAGTGACTCTTATAGAGTGACAGGGGAATGGTGGTGACCTGGGATCCGGTGTCTAAGAGACAGTTGATTTCTTTTCCTCCTATTTTGATCAGAGCTGTGCACTTCATGCCTACCAATCCTCTAGGTAGCTTGATGGAAGATAATTTACTTTGAGCACTTTTGCTGATCACTGGTTCAGTTCTTTTAGGGCGCATCTCTTTTCTCTTGGTCCCTGTTTGCCCTCCAACAGAAACCGTCAGCAGTTTAACTGGTCCCATTTAATCTGCCTCTCTTTACACTGGTGCCTCTTTTCTTCAACCAGAGCAGGGTTCGGTTCATCTTCACAGTTTGGAGCAATGTGCCCATCTTCTCCGCAATGGAAACAGTACCAAGGACGGGGCCTGGAAGAAGCAGGGGCCCCACGATATGACTGCTCGGTTGCCTCATGGTCGGTTTTGATCGCCACACCTTTTGATCGTGGATTCCTCCTTATCTGATCGTCTTGCACTCGAAATGCAGTCATCTGAGCTTGGAGCTCGACGACTTGTCTCTTTAGTGCAGTAACCTCAGCTGATTCTGGCGGTTTCTTCTTGGTCGTTGGTTTAGCTGGTGCCTGCATGGCAACGACTTGAGCTTGAAGCTCAGAAACCTGTTCTCTCAGGGTATCAGTTTCAGTGGTGGTGGCCTCTGAGTCTTCCCAGGTGTGAGCAGCTTGACTGTGCACGACCGTTCTAGTCTTGGGAGCAGTGGAAACTTGCCTGTCTAGGCCAAGATGTCTTCTCATGCGATCTTCCTTCGCCGCGTGTCTATCCTCTTCTGTTCTGATAAGAAACACCAGCTCGGCGAACGAAGGCGGCTGTGCTTTCTTCTGTTCCAATTGAAGGTCTCTGATCAGCTCACGATTCCAACAGCCTCTGCAGAATTGCTTCAAGAGACATCGACCTCTTTCCTCCTCCACAATACCACCTCGTCTGATAGCTGTGCTCAGGGTGATTTGTAGTCTATTCAGGTAACTTGAGGGTCTTTCACCAGTGTTTTGAAAGGTGCCCATTAACTTGGCAACCAAGTCGTCTCCATCTTCCACTGACCCATAGACCGAGTCCAGGAGCTCAAGATATTCTGAAGGTGAGGCTCTGGGACCAACCTGTTTGATGACATCGGTGGCAGGGGGCAGTAGACTGTCGGCGATTTTCTGTGTTCTATGCAGGTCAGAGATGGATGGGTCCGTCATCAGGAGTTCAACACTCGCACGCCAGGTGTCATAATCGGGTTCATTATTAGGACGAGGACTTCTCCCAGAGAAGACTCGAAGACGAACAGAGATCTCTTGGTGAGACCTGGCAGCCTCAGTCTTCACGATGTGTTCAACTATTATCTTTTGCACACTAGGAGGGTTAACCGTCGTCATGGAGAGAACTGGTTGGATCATCGCGGAAACATGACCACTCCCTGCTCCTGCTAGGGTTTGGTGTGTTGCAGTTCGCTCGAGTCCCTTGGCTGGGCTTTTAGGTGTGTCATACTCGGGGTTCCACTCAGGGGAAGCGTGCGGGGAACCCACGGTGGTGGTTGCTTCAGCAGCTTCACTCCCTAGGTTCTGGGGCTCCGTCTCTAAGTTTGGCAGCTCTTGGGCTGGGGGATTAATCCCTCCCGCTGGGACCATCTTTGTCAACTCCTCCTGAAGTACTTCTTGGAAAGACCTCCCACTTGTTCTTGCTATATCTTGCAATGTGTCAAGGTATCCATTGGTGGCGCTACTACTAGCATCATGTGTGTAGACACTATCTAAAGCACGCACATTAAAGGTGACATTGGCGTCACGGAGACTCTTGTAGCCTAGGGGCAGTAAGGGTCTTAATGTCTGCATAGCGATGCCATCGCTCTTAAACTCAACTATGACGTGATGGTGAAATTCTGAGTTATGGTCATCGATCAGCAAAAGGCGATTTATAGGGCCATGGGATACTAATGTTTCCTCAAGCTCTTTGGGGTTAATCAGCGGAGCGCCATCAACAATGACAGAGTTAGGGATATCTACATGTTCAGCCTTCACTATATCCATTTTAAGGCTTTTAGATTACTATCATCGATTGTCTTTTCCTGTGGTGTGATCACTCTTGTACAAACACAGTCTCTCTCCTGGCTAGCTCGCCAACTTTATGTAACACTAGCTTAGTAACTAGACAAGGTATCTATATATGGGTTTGGGCCAGATCAGAAGAAACCAAGTTCGCCTCGGAAGAGAGATGGTCTGCACAAGAATGAAGCACTGACAACAGATCTATGTTTTGAAGGTAAGGAAATGTGTTTCTCTTTCCAGTTCTTCCTTACCTTCTTTGGTTTATTTTCTTTCCACAAGTCAGGATAATACACTGTACAATGAATTAAACAAAATGAATGAATATGTACAAAACACCCTGGGTCTGATGCCCAAACCTTCCCTGGTTCCACTACTTTAGTTACTATTTTAATTATATCTACTCACTGTTTTAATTATTATCTATATACTATTTTAATTATTATCTATTTACTGTTTTAATTATTATCTATATACTATTTTAATTATTATCTATATACTATTTTAATTATTATCTATATGCTATTTTAATTATTATCTATATGCTATTTCAATATTATAACTTAAACTAACTGGATTAGCTAATTCTAGGAACCAGGACTCTTAATATTTGAAAGAAGACCCTTATATCCAAACCATCTCAAATCAAAAGCTCTGTTAACACAAAAGCAATAAAACAAACAAAATGGTTTCCCTGAGCAGTGTACTTAACAAAGAACCTGAATCCTATTACAACTTAGTTATCTCTATCCATTTACACACAACGACTTCACTCATTCCATGAATGGTGGTCAAACTCTGTCCATGTGTTCAGGGAACTTGGTGTCCGTGGCCCTTTAAATCAGTTCAGTGATACGAATCCATCCTGGGAAACGTGTCGTTGAGTGCGCTTATCCTACCGCTCTGTAGAAGGCGCGGTTTAACTCTGTCCTTGTTCACTTCACAGGTCGTTCTCGTGGGAGGCTCGCCAGCCTGTCCGCCGCCGATGCAGTCCAAAGGAACCAGCAGACGAACAGACGAATCCAGGATCCAAATCAATCCAACACAAAACCCAGCCAAGGATTTCTCTGATGCTAACTAGCAACCGTCTCGACGAGTGTGTGCTGAATCCCTTCGCACACTTCTCACAATATCCACAAAGGTTCTTCTTTCTAATTCAATTCAGGATATCATACCAGTATTCTCTCTTCTATCAGTAATCTGAGGATAGTTATCATATACCAACGGGACGATGTCTTAAACATCCACACCTCATGTCATTCCTGACTCGACAAAGGAAAATCTGGTATTGACCGGAGTTCACGGTAAACGTAGGAGGCGGGCCTAACGCTCTGATTGGTCAAATCTCATTTCAATGTTAGAGATAAGTTTTGGAGTCATTGGAGCTCTAGTAACCAGGGGTTACATTAGCGTTGGCTACACTGGGCTATGTTAGAGTAGGCTACACTTGGCTGTTAGTGTTGGCTACTATTGGCCATGTAAGTGTTTGCTACTCTTGACTAAGTTAGCATTGGCTACACTTGGCTATGATAGAGTAGGCTACACTTGGCTATGTTAGTGTTGTCTACACTTGGCAACGTTACATTGGCTACCCTTGGCTAAGTTAGCGTTGGCTACACTTGGCTAAGTTACTGTTGGCTACCTTTGGCTAAGTTAGCGTTGGCTACACATGGCTAGGCTAGCGTTTGATACTCTTGGCAAAGTTAGCGTTGGCTATACTGGGCAATGTTAGCATTGGCTACCCTTGGCTAAGTTAGCGTTGGCTACACTTGGCTAAGTTAGTGTTTGCTACACTTGGCTAAGCTAGCGTTTGCTACTCTTGGCAAAGTTAGCGTTGGCTACACTTGGCAATGTTAGCATTGGCTACCCTTGGCTAAGTTAGCGTTGGCTACACTTGGCTAAGTTAGCGTTTGCTACACTTGGCTAAGTTAGTGTTGGCTACCCTTGGCTAAGTTAGCGTTGGCTACACTTGGCTAAGTTAGTGTTGGCTACCCTTGGCTAAGCTAGCGTTTGCTACTCTTGGCAAAGTTAGCGTTGGCTACCCTGGGCAATGTTAGCATTGGCTACCCTTGGCTAAGTTAGCGTTGGCTACACTAGGCTAAGTTAGTGTTGGCTACACTTGGCTAAGTTAGCGTTGGCTACACTTGGCTATGTTAGAGTAGGCTACACTTTGCTATGTTAGTGTTGGCTACTATTGGCCATGTAAGTGTTTGCTACTCTTGCCTAAGTTAGCATTTGTTACTCTTGGCTAAGCTAGCGTTTGCTACTCCTTGCAAAGTTAGCGTTGGCTAAATTGGAAAATGTTAGCATTGGCTACCCTTTGCTAAGTTAGCGTTGGCTACACTTGGCTAAGTTAATGTTGGCTACACTTGGCTAAATTAGCGTTGGCTACACTGGGCTTGTTAGAGTAGGCTACACTTGGCTGTTAGTGTTGGCTACTATTGGCCATGTAAGTGTTTGCTACTCTTGACTAAGTTAGCATTGGCTACACTTGGCTATGATAGAGTAGGCTACACTTGGCTATGTTAGTGTTGTCTACACTTGGCAACGTTACATTGGCTACCCTTGGCTAAGTTAGCGTTGTCTACACTTGGCTAAGTTAGTGTTGGCTACCTTTGGCTAAGTTAGCGTTGGCTACTCTTGGCTAGGCTAGCGTTTGATACTCTTGGCAAAGTTAGCGTTGGCTACACTTGGCAATGTTAGCATTGGCTACCCTTGGCTAAGTTAGCGTTGGCTACACTTGGCTAAGTTAGCGTTTGCTACACTTGGCTAAGTTAGTGTTGGCTACCCTTGGCTAAGTTAGCGTTGGCTACACTTGGCTAAGTTAGTGTTGGCTACCCTTGGCTAAGCTAGCGTTTGCTACTCTTGGCAAAGTTAGCGTTGGCTACCCTGGGCAATGTTAGCATTGGCTACCCTTGGCTAAGTTAGCGTTGGCTACACTTGGCTAAGTTAGTGTTGGCTACACTTGGCTATGTTAGAGTAGGCTACACTTGGCTATGTTAGTGTTGTCTACACTTGGCAACGTTACATTGGCTACCCTTGGCTAAGTTAGCGTTGGCTACACTTGGCTAAGTTACTGTTGGCTACCTTGGCTAAGTTAGCGTTGGCTACACATGGCTAGGCTAGCGTTTGATACTCTTGGCAAAGTTAGCGTTGGCTATACTGGGCAATGTTAGCATTGGCTACCCTTGGCTAAGTTAGCGTTGGCTACACTTGGCTAAGTTAGTGTTTGCTACACTTGGCTAAGCTAGCGTTTGCTACTCTTGGCAAAGTTAGCGTTGGCTACACTTGGCAATGTTAGCATTGGCTACCCTTGGCTAAGTTAGCGTTGGCTACACTTGGCTAAGTTAGCGTTTGCTACACTTGGCTAAGTTAGTGTTGGCTACCCTTGGCTAAGTTAGCGTTGGCTACACTTGGCTAAGTTAGTGTTGGCTACCCTTGGCTAAGCTAGCGTTTGCTACTCTTGGCAAAGTTAGCGTTGGCTACCCTGGGCAATGTTAGCATTGGCTACCCTTGGCTAAGTTAGCGTTGGCTACACTAGGCTAAGTTAGTGTTGGCTACACTTGGCTAAGTTAGCGTTGGCTACACTTGGCTATGTTAGAGTAGGCTACACTTTGCTATGTTAGTGTTGGCTACTATTGGCCATGTAAGTGTTTGCTACTCTTGCCTAAGTTAGCATTTGTTACTCTTGGCTAAGCTAGCGTTTGCTACTCCTTGCAAAGTTAGCGTTGGCTAAATTGGAAAATGTTAGCATTGGCTACCCTTTGCTAAGTTAGCGTTGGCTACACTTGGCTAAGTTAATGTTGGCTACACTTGGCTAAGTTAGCGTTGGCTACACTGGGCTTGTTAGAGTAGGCTACACTTGGCTGTTAGTGTTGGCTACTATTGGCCATGTAAGTGTTTGCTACTCTTGACTAAGTTAGCATTGGCTACACTTGGCTATGTTAGAGTAGGCTACACTTGGCTATGTTAGTGTTGTCTACACTTGGCAATGTTACATTGGCTACCCTTGGCTAAGTTAGCGTTGGCTACACTTGGCTAAGTTAGTGTTGGCTACCTTGGCTAAGTTAGCGTTGGCTACTCTTGGCTAGGCTAGCGTTTGATACTCTTGGCAAAGTTAGCGTTGGCTATACTGGGCAATGTTAGCATTGGCTACCCTTGGCTAAGTTAGCGTTGGCTACACTTGGCTAAGTTAGTGTTGGCTACACTTGGCTAAGTTAGTGTTGGCTACCCTTGGCTAAGTTAGCGTTGGCTACACTTGGCTAAGTTAGTGTTGGCTACCCTTGGCTAAGTTAGCGTTGGCTACACTTGGCTAAGTTAGTGTTGTCTACCCTTGGATAAGTTAGCGTTGGCTACACTTGGCTAAGTTAGTGTTGGCTACACTTGGCTAAGCTAGCGTTTGCTACTCTTGGCAAAGTTAGCGTTGGCTACCCTGGGCAATGTTAGCATTGGCTACCGTTGGCTAAGTTAGCGTTGGCTACACTAGGCTAAGTTAGTGTTTGCTACACTTGGCTAAGTTAGTGTTGGCTACACTTGGCTAAGTTAGCGTTGGCTACACTTGGCCAAGTTAGTGTTGTCTACACTTGGCAACGTTACATTGGCTACCCTTGGCTAAGATAGCATTGGCTACACTTGGCTAAGTTAGTGTTGGCTACACTTGGCTAAGCTAGCGTTTGCTACTCTTGGCAAAGTTAGCGTTGGCTACACTGGGCAATGTTAGCATTGGCTACCCTTGGCTAAGTTAGCGTTGGCTACACTTGGCTAAGTTAGTGTTGGCTACACTTGGCTAAGTTAGCGTTGGCTACACTTGGCTATGTTAGAGTAGGCTACACATTGCTATGTTAGTGTTGGCTACTATTGGCCATGTAAGTGTTTGCTTCTCTTGACTAAGTTAGCATTGGCTACACTTGGCTAAGTTAGCGTTGCTACTCTTGGCTAAGTTAGCATTTGCTACTCTTGGCTAAGCTAGCGTTTGCTACTCCTTGCAATGTTAGCGTTGGCTTAACTGGAAAATGTTAGCATTGGCTACCCTTTGCTAAGTTAGCGTTGGCTACACTTGGCTAAGTTAATGTTGGCTACACTTGGCTAAGTTAGCGTTGGCTACACTGGCTATGTTAGAGTAGGCTACACTTGGCTGTTAGTGTTGGCTACTATTGGCCATGTAAGTGTTTGCTACTCTTGACTAAGTTAGCATTGGCTACACTTGGCTATGTTAGAGTAGGCTACACTTGGCTATGTTAGTGTTGTCTACACTTGGCAACGTTACATTGGCTACCCTTGGCTAAGTTAGCGTTGTCTACACTTGGCTAAGTTAGTGTTGGCTATCTTTGGCTAAGTTAGCGTTGGCTACTCTTGGCTAGGCTAGCGTTTGATACTCTTGGCTAAGTTAGTGTTGGCTATACTTGGCAATGTTAGCATTGGCTACCCTTGGCTAAGTTAGCGTTGGCTACACTTGGCTAAGTTAGTGTTGGCTACACTTGGCTAAGCTAGCGTTTGATACTCTTGGTAAAGTTAGCGTTGGCTACACTTGGCAATGTTAGCATTGGCTACCCTTGGCTAAGTTAGCGTTGGCTACACTTGGCTAAGTTAGCGTTGGCTACACTTGGCTAAGTTAGTGTTGGCTACCCTTGGCTAAGTTAGCGTTGGCTACACATGGCTAAGTTAGTGTTGGCTACCCTTGGCTAAGTTAGCATTGGCTACACTTGGCTAAGTTAGTGTTGGCTACCCTTGGATAAGTTAGCGTTGGCTACACTTGGCTAAGTTAGTGTTGGCTACACTTGGCTAAGCTAGCGTTTGCTACTCTTGGCAAAGTTAGCGTTGGCTACCCTGGGCAATGTTAGCATTGGCTACCCTTGGCTAAGTTAGCGTTGGCTACACTAGGCTAAGTTAGTGTTTGCTACACTTGGCTAAGTTAGCGTTGGCTACACTTGGCTATGTTAGAGTAGGCTACACTTTGCTATGTTAGTGTTGGCTACTATTGGCCATGTAAGTGTTTGCTACTCTTGACTAAGTTAGCATTGGCTACACTTGGCTAAGTTAGCGTTGCTACTCTTGGCTAAGTTAGCATTTGCTACTCTTGGCTAAGCTAGCGTTTGCTACTCTTGGCAAAGTTAGCGTTGGCTAAACTGGAAAATGTTAGCATTGGCTACCCTTGGCTAAGTTAGCGTTGGCTACACTTGGCTAAGTTAATGTTGGCTACACTTGGCTATGTTAGAGTAGGCTACACTTGGCTGTTAGTGTTGGCTACTATTGGCCATGTAAGTGTTTTCTACTCTTGACTAAGTTAGCATTGGCTACACTTGGCTAAGTTAGCGTTGCAACTCTTGGCTAAGTTAGCATTTGCTACTCTTGGTTAAGCTAGCGTTTGCTACTCTTGGCAAAGATAGCGTTGGCTACACTGGGCAATGTTAGCATTGGCTACACTTGGCTAAGTTAGCGTTGGCTACACTTGGCTAAGTTGGGGTTGGCTAAACTTGGCTAAGTTAGTGTTGGCTACACTTGGCTAAGTTAGTGTTGGCTACACTTGGCAATGTTAGCATTGGCTAACCTTGGCTAAGTTAGCGTTGGCTACACTTGACTAAGTTAGCATTGGATACACTTGGCTATGTTAGAGTAGGCTACAATTGGCTATGTTAGAGTAGGCTACACTTGGCTGTTAGTGTTGGCTACTATTGGCCATGTAAGTGTTTTCTACTCTTGACTAAGTTAGCATTGGCTACACTTGGCTAAGTTAGCATTGCAACTCTTGGCTAAGTTAGCGTTGCTACTCTTGGCTAAGTTAGCATTTGCTACTCTTGGCTAAGCTAGCGTTGGCTACCCTTGGCTAAACTAGCGTTTGATACTCTTGGCAAAGTTAGCGTTGGCTACACTTGGCAATGTTAGCATTGGCTACCCTTGGCTAAGTTAGCGTTGGCTACACTTGGCTAAGTTAGTGTTGGCTACCCTTGGCTAAGTTAGCGTTGGCTACACTTGGCTAAGTTAGTGTTGGCTACCCTTGGCTAAGTTAGCGTTGGCTACACTTGGCTAAGTTAGTGTTGGCTACCCTTGGATAAGTTAGCGTTGGCTACACTTGGCTAAGTTAGTGTTGGCTACACTTGGCTAAGCTAGCGTTTGCTACTCTTGGCAAAGTTAGCGTTGGCTACACTGGGCAATGTTAGCATTGGCTACCCTTGGCTAAGTTAGCGTTGGCTACACTAGGCTAAGTTAGTGTTGGCTACACTTGGCTAAGTTAGCGTTGGCTACACTTGGCTATGTTAGAGTAGGCTCCACTTGGCTGTTAGTGTTGGCTACTATTGGCCATGGAAGTGTTTTCTACTCTTGACTAAGTTAGCATTGGCTACACTTGGCTAAGTTAGCGTTGCAACTCTTGGCTAAGTTAGCATTTGCTACTCTTGGTTAAGCTAGCGTTTGCTACTCTTGGCAAAGATAGCGTTGGCTACACTGGGCAATGTTAGCATTGGCTACACTTGGCTATGTTAGAGTAGGCTACACTTGGCTATGTTAGTGTTGGCTACTATTGGCCATGTAAGTGTTTGCTACTCTTGTCTAAGTTAGCATTGGATACACTTGGCTAAGTTAGCGTTGCAACTCTTGGCTAAGTTAGCATTTGCTACTCTTGGCTAAGCTAGCGTTGGCTACCCTTGGCTAAGCTAGGGTTTGATACTCTTGGAAAAGTTAGCGTTGGCTACACTGGGCAATGTTAGCATTGGCTACCCTTGGCTAAGTTAGCGTTGGCTACACTTGGCTATGTTAGAGTAGGCTACACTTGGCTATGTTAGTGTTGGCTACTATTGGCCATGTAAGTGTTTGCTACTCTTGACTAAGTTAGCATTGGCTACACTTGGCTAAGCTAGCGTTTGCTACACTTGGCTAAGTTAGTGTTGGCTACCCTTGAATAAGTTAGCGTTGGCTACACTTGGCTAAGTTAGTGTTGGCTACACTTGGCTAAGCTAGCGTTTGCTACTCTTGGCAAAGTTAGCGTTGGCTACCCTGGGCAATGTTAGCATTGGCTACCCTTGGCTAAGTTAGCGTTGGCTACACTAGGCTAAGTTAGTGTTTGCTACACTTGGCTAAGTTAGCGTTGGCTACACTTGGCTATGTTAGAGTAGGCTACACTTTGCTATGTTAGTGTTGGCTACTATTGGCCATGTAAGTGTTTGCTACTCTTGACTAAGTTAGCATTGGCTACACTTGGCTAAGTTAGCGTTGCTACTCTTGGCTAAGTTAGCATTTGCTACTCTTGGCTAAGCTAGCGTTTGCTACTCTTGGCAAAGTTAGCGTTGGCTAAACTGGAAAATGTTAGCATTGGCTACCCTTGGCTAAGTTAGCGTTGGCTACACTTGGCTAAGTTAATGTTGGCTACACTTGGCTATGTTAGAGTAGGCTACACTTGGCTGTTAGTGTTGGCTACTATTGGCCATGTAAGTGTTTTCTACTCTTGACTAAGTTAGCATTGGCTACACTTGGCTAAGTTAGCGTTGCAACTCTTGGCTAAGTTAGCATTTGCTACTCTTGGTTAAGCTAGCGTTTGCTACTCTTGGCAAAGATAGCGTTGGCTACACTGGGCAATGTTAGCATTGGCTACACTTGGCTAAGTTAGCGTTGGCTACACTTGGCTAAGTTGGGTTGGCTAAACTTGGCTAAGTTAGTGTTGGCTACACTTGGCTAAGTTAGTGTTGGCTACACTTGGCAATGTTAGCATTGGCTAACCTTGGCTAAGTTAGCGTTGGCTACACTTGACTAAGTTAGCATTGGATACACTTGGCTATGTTAGAGTAGGCTACAATTGGCTATGTTAGAGTAGGCTACACTTGGCTGTTAGTGTTGGCTACTATTGGCCATGTAAGTGTTTTCTACTCTTGACTAAGTTAGCATTGGCTACACTTGGCTAAGTTAGCATTGCAACTCTTGGCTAAGTTAGCGTTGCTACTCTTGGCTAAGTTAGCATTTGCTACTCTTGGCTAAGCTAGCGTTGGCTACCCTTGGCTAAACTAGCGTTTGATACTCTTGGAAAGTTAGCGTTGGCTACACTTGGCAATGTTAGCATTGGCTACCCTTGGCTAAGTTAGCGTTGGCTACACTTGGCTAAGTTAGTGTTGGCTACCCTTGGCTAAGTTAGCGTTGGCTACACTTGGCTAAGTTAGTGTTGGCTACCCTTGGCTAAGTTAGCGTTGGCTACACTTGGCTAAGTTAGTGTTGGCTACCCTTGGATAAGTTAGCGTTGGCTACACTTGGCTAAGTTAGTGTTGGCTACACTTGGCTAAGCTAGCGTTTGCTACTCTTGGCAAAGTTAGCGTTGGCTACACTGGGCAATGTTAGCATTGGCTACCCTTGGCTAAGTTAGCGTTGGCTACACTAGGCTAAGTTAGTGTTGGCTACACTTGGCTAAGTTAGCGTTGGCTACACTTGGCTATGTTAGAGTAGGCTCCACTTGGCTGTTAGTGTTGGCTACTATTGGCCATGGAAGTGTTTTCTACTCTTGACTAAGTTAGCATTGGCTACACTTGGCTAAGTTAGCGTTGCAACTCTTGGCTAAGTTAGCATTTGCTACTCTTGGTTAAGCTAGCGTTTGCTACTCTTGGCAAAGATAGCGTTGGCTACACTGGGCAATGTTAGCATTGGCTACACTTGGCTATGTTAGAGTAGGCTACACTTGGCTATGTTAGTGTTGGCTACTATTGGCCATGTAAGTGTTTGCTACTCTTGTCTAAGTTAGCATTGGATACACTTGGCTAAGTTAGCGTTGCAACTCTTGGCTAAGTTAGCATTTGCTACTCTTGGCTAAGCTAGCGTTGGCTACCCTTGGCTAAGCTAGGGTTTGATACTCTTGGAAAAGTTAGCGTTGGCTACACTGGGCAATGTTAGCATTGGCTACCCTTGGCTAAGTTAGCGTTGGCTACACTTGGCTATGTTAGAGTAGGCTACACTTGGCTATGTTAGTGTTGGCTACTATTGGCCATGTAAGTGTTTGCTACTCTTGACTAAGTTAGCATTGGCTACACTTGGCTAAGCTAGCGTTTGCTACTGTTGGCAAAGTTAACGTTGGCTACACTTGGCAATGTTAGCATTGGCTACACTTGGCTATGTTAGAGTAGGCTACACTTGGCTATGTTAGTGTTGGCTACTATTGGCCATGTAAGTGTTTGCTACTCTTGACTAAGTTAGCATTGGATACACTTGGCTAAGTTAGCATTGCTACTCTTGGCTAAGTTAGCATTTGCTACTCTTGGCTAAGCTAGCGTTGGCTACACTTGGCAATGTTAGCATTGGCTACCCTTGGCTAAGTTAGCGTTGGCTACACTAGGCTAAGTTAGTGTTGGCTACACTTGGCTAAGTTAGCGTTGGCTACACTTGGCTATGTTAGAGTAGGCTCCACTTGGCTGTTAGTGTTGGCTACTATTGGCCATGTAAGTGTTTTCTACTCTTGACTAAGTTAGCATTGGCTACACTTGGCTAAGTTAGCGTTGCAACTCTTGGCTAAGTTAGCATTTGAAACTCTTGGTTAAGCTAGCGTTTGCTACTCTTGGCAAAGATAGCGTTGGCTACACTGGGCAATGTTAGCATTGGCTACACTTGGCTGAGTTAGCGTTGGCTACACTTGGCTAAGTTGGGTTGGCTAAACCTGGCTAAGTTAGTGTTGGCTACACTTGGCTAAGTTAGTGTTGGCTACACTTGGCAATGTTAGCATTGGCTAACCTTGGCTAAGTTAGCGTTGGCTACACTTGACTAAGTTAGCGTTGGATACACTTGGCTATGTTAGAGTAGGCTACACTTGGCTGTTAGTGTTGGCTACTATTGGCCATGTAAGTGTTTTCTACTCTTGACTAAGTTAGCATTGGCTACACTTGGCTAAGTTAGCATTGCAACTCTTGGCTAAGTTAGGATTTGCTACCCTTGGCTAAGCTAGCGTTTGCTACTCTTGGCAAAGTTAACGTTGGCTACACTTGGCAATGTTAGCGTTGGCTACACTTGGCTAAGTTGGGGTTGGCTAAACTTGGCTAAGTTAGTGTTGGCTACACTTGGCTAAGTTAGTGTTGGCTACACTTGGCAATGTTAGCATTGGCTAACCTTGGCTAAGTTAGCGTTGGCTACACTTGACTAAGTTAGCGTTGGATACACTTGGCTATGTTAGAGTAGGCTACAATTGGCTATGTTAGAGTAGGCTACACTTGGCTGTTAGTGTTGGCTACTATTGGCCATGTAAGTGTTTTCTACTCTTGACTAAGTTAGCATTGGCTACACTTGGCTAAGTTAGCATTGCTACTCTTGGCTAAGTTAGCATTTGCTACCCTTGGCTAAGCTAGCGTTTGATACTCTTGGCAAAGTTAACGTTGGCTACACTGGGCAATGTTTGCATTGGCTACCCTTGGCTATGTTCGCGTTGGCTACACTTGGCTATGTTAGAGTAGGCTACACTTGGCTATGTTAGTGTTGGCTACTATTGGCCATGTAAGTGTTTGCTACTCTTGACTAAGTTAGCATTGGCTACACTTGGCTAAGCTAGCGTTTGCTACTGTTGGCAAAGTTAACGTTGGCTACACTTGGCAATGTTAGCATTGGCTACACTTGGCTATGTTAGAGTAGGCTACACATGGCTATGTTAGTGTTGGCTACTATTGGCCATGTAAGTGTTTGCTACTCTTGACTAAGTTAGCATTGGATACACTTGGCTAAGTTAGCGTTGCTACTCTTGGCTAAGTCAGCATTTGCTACTCTTGGCTAAGCTAGCGTTGGCTACCCTTGGCTAAACTAGCGTTTGATACTCTTGGCAAAGTTAGCGTTGGCTACACTTGGCAATGTTAGCATTGGCTACCCTTGGCTAAGTTAGCGTTGGCTACACTTGGCTAAGTTAGTGTTGGCTACCCTTGGCTAAGTTAGCGTTGGCTACACTTGGCTAAGTTAGTGTTGGCTACCCTTGACTAAGTTAGCGTTGGCTACACTTGGCTAAGTTAGTGTTGGCTACCCTTGGATAAGTTAGCGTTGGCTACACTTGGCTAAGTTAGTGTTGGCTACACTTGGCTAAGCTAGCGTTTGCTACTCTTGGCAAAGTTAGCGTTGGCTACACTGGGCAATGTTAGCATTGGCTACCCTTGGCTAAGTTAGCGTTGGCTACACTAGGCTAAGTTAGTGTTGGCTACACTTGGCTAAGTTAGCGTTGGCTACACTTGGCTATGTTAGAGTAGGCTCCACTTGGCTGTTAGTGTTGGCTACTATTGGCCATGTAAGTGTTTTCTACTCTTGACTAAGTTAGCATTGGCTACACTTGGCTAAGTTAGCGTTGCTACTCTTGGCTAAGTTAGCATTTGCTACTCTTGGCTAAGCTAGCGTTTGCTACTCCTTGCAAAGTTAGCGTTGGCTAAACTGGAAAATGTTAGCATTGGCTACCCTTGGCTAAGTTAGCGTTGGCTACACTAGGCTAAGTTAGTGTTGGCTACACTTGGCTAAGTTAGCGTTGGCTACACTTGGATATGTTAGAGTAGGCTCCACTTGGCTGTTAGTGTTGGCTACTATTGGCCATGTAAGTGTTTTCTACTCTTGACTAAGTTAGCATTGGCTACACTTGGCTAAGTTAGCGTTGCAACTCTTGGCTAAGTTAGCATTTGCTACTCTTGGTTAAGCTAGCGTTTGCTACTCTTGGCAAAGATAGCGTTGGCTACACTGGGCAATGTTAGCATTGGCTACACTTGGCTGAGTTAGCGTTGGCTACACTTGGCTAAGTTGGGGTTGGCTAAACTTGGCTAAGTTAGTGTTGGCTACACTTGGCTAAGTTAGTGTTGGCTACACTTGGCAATGTTAGCATTGGCTAACCTTGGCTAAGTTAGCGTTGGCTACACTTGACTAAGTTAGCGTTGGATACACTTGGCTATGTTAGAGTAGGCTACACTTGGCTGTTAGTGTTGGCTACTATTGGCCATGTAAGTGTTTTCTACTCTTGACTAAGTTAGCATTGGCTACACTTGGCTAAGTTAGCATTGCAACTCTTGGCTAAGTTAGTATTTGCTACCCTTGGCTAAGCTAGCGTTTGCTACTGTTGGCAAAGTTAGCGTTGGCTACACTTGGCAATGTTAGCGTTGGCTACACTTGGCTAAGTTGGGGTTGGCTACACTTGGCTAAGTTAGTGTTGGCTACACTTGGCTAAGTTAGTGTTGGCTACACTTGGCAATGTTAGCATTGGCTACCTTGGCTAAGTTAGCGTTGGCTACACATGGCTAAGTTAGTGTTGGCTACCCTTGGCTAAGTTAGCATTGGCTACACTTGGCTAAGTTAGTGTTGGCTACCCTTGGATAAGTTAGCGTTGGCTACACTTGGCTAAGTTAGTGTTGGCTACACTTGGCTAAGCTAGCGTTTGCTACTCTTGGCAAAGTTAGCGTTGGCTACACTGGGCAATGTTAGCATTGGCTACCCTTGGCTAAGTTAGCGTTGGCTACACTAGGCTAAGTTAGTGTTGGCTACACTTGGCTAAGTTAGCGTTGGCTACACTTGGCTATGTTAGAGTAGGCTCCACTTGGCTGTTAGTGTTGGCTACTATTGGCCATGTAAGTGTTTTCTACTCTTGACTAAGTTAGCATTGGCTACACTTGGCTAAGTTAGCGTTGCAACTCTTGGCTAAGTTAGCATTTGCTACTCTTGGTTAAGCTAGCGTTTGCTACTCTTGGCAAAGATAGCATTGGCTACACTGGGCAATGTTAGCATTGGCTACACTTGGCTGAGTTAGCGTTGGCTACACTTGGCTAAGTTAGCGTTGGATACACTTGGCTAAGTTAGCGTTGCTACTCTTGGCTAAGTTAGCATTTGCTACTCTTGGCTAAGCTAGCGTTGGCTACCCTTGGCTAAACTAGCGTTTGATACTCTTGGAAAAGTTAGCGTTGGCTACACTTGGCAATGTTAGCATTGGCTACCCTTGGCTAAGTTAGCGTTGGCTACACTTGGCTAAGTTAGTGTTGGCTACCCTTGGCTAAGTTAGCGTTGGCTACACTTGGCTAAGTTAGTGTTGGCTACCCTTGGCTAAGTTAGCGTTGGCTACACTTGGCTAAGTTAGTGTTGGCTACCTTGGATAAGTTAGCGTTGGCTACACTTGGCTAAGTTAGTGTTGGCTACACTTGGCTAAGCTAGCGTTTGCTACTCTTGGCAAAGTTAGCTTTGGCTACACTGGGCAATGTTAGCATTGGCTACCCTTGGCTAAGTTAGCATTGGCTACACTTGGCTAAGTTAGTGTTGGCTACACTTGGCTAAGTTAGCGTTGGCTACACTTGGCTATGTTAGAGTAGGCTACACTTGGCTGTTAGTGTTGGCTACTATTGGCCATGTAAGTGTTTGCTACTCTTGACTAAGTTAGCATTGGCTACACTTGGCTAAGTTAGCGTTGCTACTCTTGGCTAAGTTAGCATTGCTACTCTTGGTTAAGCTAGTGTTTGCTACTCTTGGCAAAGTTAGTGTTGGCTACACTGGGCAATGTTAGCATTGGCTACACTTGGCTAAGTTAGCGTTGTCTACACTTGGCTAAGTTAGCGTTGGCTACACTTGGCTAAGTTAGTGTTGGCTACACTTGGCTAAGTTAGTGTTGGCTACCTTGGCAATGTTAGCATTGGCTACCCTTGGCTAAGTTAGCGTTGGCTACACTTGGCTATGTTAGAGTAGGCTACACTTGGCTATGTTAGTGTTGGCTACTATTGGCCATGTAAGTGTTTGCTACTCTTGACTAAGTTAGCATTGGCTACACTTGGCTAAGTTAGCGTTGCTACTCTTGGCTAAGTTAGCATTTGCTACTCTTGGCTAAGCTAGCGTTTGCTACTCTTGGCAAAGTTAGCGTTGGCTACACTGGGCAATGTTAGCATTGGCTACCCTTGGCTAAGTAAGCGTTGGCTACACTTGGCTAAGTTAGTGTTGGCTACACTTGGCTAAGTTAGCGTTGGCTACACTTGGCTATGTTAGAGTAGGCTACACTTGGCTATGTTAGTGTTGTCTACTATTGGCCATGTAAGTGTTTGCTACTCTTGGCTAAGTTAGCATTGGCTACACTTGGCTAAGTTAGCGTTGATACTCTTGGCTAAGTTAGCATTTGCTACTCTTGGCTAAGCTAGCGTTTGCTACTCTAGGCAAAGTTAGTGTTTGCTACACTTGGCAATGTTAGCATTGGCTACCCTTGGCTAAGTTATCGTTTGCTACACTTGGCAACGTTACATTGGCTACCCTTGGCTAAGTTAGCGTTGGCTACACTTGGCTATGTTAGAGTAGGCTACACTTGGCAACGTTAGCATTGGCTACCCTTGGCTATGTTAGAGTAGGCTACACTTGGCTATGTTAGTGTTGGCTACTATTGGCCATGTAAGCGTTTGCTACTCTTGGCTAAGTTAGCATTGGCTACACTTGACTAAGTTAGCCTTGCTACACTTGGCTAAGTTAGCGTTTGCTACACTTGGCAACGTTAGCATTGGCTACCCTTGGCTAAGTTAGCGTTGGCTACACTTGGCTAAGTTAGTGTTGGCTACACTTGGCTAAGCTAGCGTTTGCTACTCTTGGCAAAGTTAGCGTTGGCTACACTTGGCAATGTTAGCATTGGCTACCCTTGGCTAAGTTAGCGTTGGCTACACTTGGCTAAGTTAGCGTTGGCTACACTTGGCTAAGTTAGTGTTGGCTACACTTGGCTAAGTTAGCATTGGCTACACTTGGCTATGTTAGAGTAGGCTACACTTGGCTATGTTAGTGTTGTCTACACTTGGCAACGTTACATTGGCTACCCTTGGCTAAGTTAGCGTTGGCTACACTTGGCTATGTTAGAGTAGGCTACACTTGCTAACGTTAGCATTGGCTACCCTTGGCTATGTTAGAGTAGGCTACACTTGGCTATGTTAATGTTGGCTACTATTGGCCATGTAAGTGTTTGCTACTCTTGACTAAGTTAGCGTTGGCTACACTTGGCTAAGTTAGTGTTGGCTACACTTGGCTATGTTAGAGTAGGCTACACTTGGCTGTTAGTGTTGGCTACTATTGGCCATGTAAGTGTTTGCTACTCTTGACTAAGTTAGCATTGGCTACACTTGGCTAAGTTAGCGTTGCAACTCTTGGCTAAGTTAGCATTTGCTACTCTTGGTTAAGCTAGTGTTTGCTACTCTTGGCAAAGTTAGCGTTGGCTACACTGGGCAATGTTAGCATTGGCTACCCTTGGCTAAGTTAGCGTTGGCTACACTTGGCTAAGTTGGCGTTGGCTAAACTTGGCTAAGTTAGTGTTGGCTACACTTGGCAAAGTTAGTGTTGGCTACACTTGGCAATGTCAGCATTGGCTACCCTTGGCTAAATTAGTGTTGGCTACACTTGGCTAAGTTAGTGTTGGCTACACTTGGCTAAGTTAGCGTTGGCTACACTTGGCTATGTTAGAGGAGGCTACACTTGGCTATGTTCGTGTTGTCTACACTTGGCAACGTTACATTGGCTACTGTAATGGAAAAATCATATGTTGTCCCTTCTATCACTCTCTGTTTCTTTGACCTTGTGACCCCCCTATGTAATTCTCCCTATCACCCTTTTGTCCTATTGTCCTGAGGGGTTCTTATCCTTATCCTTATCCTCATCCTGCTTGACCAACTGTAATGTTTATCTCACAGCGGGGGACAGTGGCTATTACAGTCTACAGCTGTTGAGGGGGGTTGGCATACAACTATTGAGCTGGATCAAAGGCTTGGCCGCTCCTGGTCCAACACCTCTGGCTTCCTCTGCCTGCACGAGAGTTCCTCCGTTCCCGTGCTGGGGATGGGGCTGGTGGAGCCAGGTGGTCAAGACTTGCATCATTGGGGTGAAAGACAGTATCTTAGGGGCAGTCCTAAGGAGGGATAAATACTGAGTGTTGCCAGCATTGCGGCGGACTTCCCTATCCTCACCTCATAGGATTCGGGGCTCCCGACAAAGCTTTGTCTGTCTGTTGTCTGTCTGTTGTCTGACTGTCTGTCAATTTGTCTGTTTGGCCACTTGTCTACTTGTATTTGTTCATTGTGTTCTGCTTGCTTGATAAATCTTCAAACTTAATTGAGTTCATGCGTGACAGTTCTTATTGATTGATAATTTGCCTTCTTATTCACGTAAATTTCCACCACAATTTGGTGTCAGAAGTGGGATCGTCACTCTCATCGCGGTAGGATACCCGGACGCAGACCGCGGCTGGTTAATCACCCCTTCGGGCTTCACAGGGAGGAGTCGACTGTTTGGTCCGTGGAGACGCCGGTTGAGGTCGACGATCTTTTGGTTACGGTGAGAAATACGCGTGAATACTTAATGGCCAGCCGTTAGAGGTGAATTGCATACATCATTTGGAGCTTTTTTTAACCAAGGTTTAGTAGAAACCTGGATTAGCGCAGACGTGTGTTAATACTTCGTGAGTGCCGGCTGTCAGGGACAGCCAGGTTGTCAGGGACAATCGCGAGTGTCCGGGACACTCAGTGAATGCGTGTGAGTGTTAGAGGTACCTGGTGAGTGTGTGAGTGAAGGTCACAGGCCGAGTGTCCAGGGACACTGGATGAATGTAGTGTCCGGGACACTGACTGAAAGGGGGTACAGACTGAAAGAGAGTGACTGATTTGTCCGTATTCAGGGAATACGTTGATGGTGCACTACGGGTCCGTATTCAGGGAATACGTTGTTGGTTACAGGTCCGTATTCAGGGAATACGTTGATGGTTCGTTACAGGTCCGTATTCAGGGAATACGTTGATGGAATGAGATAAGCCCTTTAATGTGTGCAATGTACACCTGGCGGTGGATAAAATAGTATAACTTTTAAGAGCTGTCACTGAGGTAAATGAACGCAATTTAAATAAAATTAGAGGTCTGAAAGATATTGGAAACAATTATTATTTGTTAAAACGATTATTTGTTAAAAAAGATTAATTTTGCAGGGCGCAACACGGTGATCTCTCTCTCTATCTCTCTCTCTCTCTCTCTCTCTCTCTCTCTCTCTCTCTCTCTCTCTCTCTCTCTCTCTCTCTCTCTCTCTCTCTCTCTCTCTCTCTCTCTCTCTCTCTTCGAATACAACATTGAAACTACGATTCGGAATAGAACCTAAACTGAAGTTCAAACTAGATAAAATAATGAGAATAATAGAATAATTAAATAATAACATTTGGGTTCGCAGGGAGCGAGGGAGGATGGCAAGGCAGAGGTTGCATCAAGTGTTAAAATGCATTTACATGAGAAGGCATTTTGGGGAGGAGGTTTTACACTCTGTACTAGGATGGAGGGCCCCGGGGGGCCCATAGGGTGTCTAGGTGTAACTCAGTTAGCTCATTATTGTCAGAATATAAGGGACGAATAGGCAGGGCCATAATGACTGTTCTCTTGAGTCAACTACCCAGGCTAAGGTGGACCTGGACCTTGACTGCCCTCCCCCAGCGACCCTACCAGCGGCCCAGCCAACCTGCTACTACCACTGCAGCAAGCCACGAGTGAAGCTGACCGATGTCATGACGAGAGACATGACCATAAGCAAGGCGCACAGAGAGTTGGCCAGCAACCGAACCAACACGGAGGCAAGAACTTTACTTTGAAAAGCGGTTACACTGGCTCCGGCACAAACGGCAGCTTCGAGTGTATAACCGCAATAAAGAAGGACACTTTGCAAGAGATTGCCCGGAGGAAAGCCGATTCAACCAGAGGCGTGGCCACAGTGATGATCATGATTCCAAACGCAACCAGCGCAGAGGGTCCAGCTGACTGGCGGGGAGGAGCAGGAGGGCGACGGGTCCACCACAGCTGAGTCAACAAACAGGGAAGTGACACACGTAGACATGCAGCAACACACACACACATGAGGGAAGCCATGGGCATTAGAAGCACGACACACACCACAAACAGGCACATACGTACTGTATATCTAGAACATATTGATCCAAAGGATGTTGCCTTTTCTATAATTGATTAATATTACAATTTGCAATGGTATTTAATTTGGGAAAATACAACTTGTCAATAACCTGACCCTAACCCTGACTCCAACCACTAACCCTAAAAAAGAGCAATGTTGATATCAATCATGTTAATGAGGTTAATATGTTAATGTTGAAAGATCCGTATGATACTGAGGGGATTGCTCATTTTGTACATGTTGAATGTTAAGTACAAGTAGAATACGTCCGTATTGCACATGAGCTGATATACAACCAAAGAGTATAATAAAATAACAGCTATATAAAATGATAATGTTACTTGCATTGGAGTCAATGCTGTGTTGCTGTTGACAAAGTGATTAAACCTTAAATGGTTCAAATTGACCGGAACCTTTTATGAAACTTAAATTAAAAACCTACTAACCCTATACGATTGCTTTGAATAGGACAGCGCCAATCAGAATGTTAAGTAAGACTGTTTATTTCTAAAATATGTAAACAAAGGTGTGACATTTTACTTAGAAAAAAGAAAAGAAAAGTGGAGGCCAGGATAAACCAATACAATTATTTCACTGAGAACACCCTTTAACTAATCTGGATTCATGTTATCAGGTTCTATAAGAACTGTTTTAATAATGTTATGATAAAACTTTAAGGTTTGCTATTTTAAGATAAAATTTCGCACAATTGGGAAAAGTTTTTTATAATTTCATTTCTTAATACTTGGTCAGTGCGTGCTAGCAGACATTTAGGAGGAAATCACTTAAGGTGCTCGTCTAACTGGGACAGGGTGAACCAAGCGGTCCCTGCTTATCAGTTGTCAAGTGAAGATTCCCTTCCCCCGTCCTTTCCTCCCCTTGTAGTGATCTCTAGCTTCTCCTTGGTGTCTGGCGAGAGGCAGGCTGACTGGTTTCTTGATGCACAAGATAAAGCTCCTCTTGTGTTTTCTTCAAGGGATAACTCACAAAATATGAGCACATGTTTTGTTTGTTTTGTATTATTTTGGTTTGTTTTTGTTTTTGTCATTCCTAGATTCGACATCTCAGCAGAAAAACTGAGTTCAGACGGTCAAGCGGTAGCCGTTGTGTCAGTTACATAGACAATTCTATCATCACAAACTTGGAGGTAGTATCGACTCAACACATGTTGTAATGATGTCCCATTCATGGTTTATACGGGTGCGAGATAAAGGAGGGGGTGTGAATGGCCCTAGACAGGAGGCTGTCACGACGGTGTGTGGTGAGGTTGGACCCAGAACGCAGGCGGAGACCAGGAAAGGAAGAACAGGGGTTTATTGATGGCACAAAACACAATAGAAGGTTATCCCCCAGGACCGACGAGGGAGCTGGGACCGGGAGATCGAGGTGCGTCAAGCCGACAGGTAGGAGACGAGCGGATCGTTGGGGACAGGCGATGGTCAGGTTACCGGGAGGTCGAGGTGCGTCGTACCGACAGGTAGATGACGGGCGGTACTCCGGGACCGACGAGGGGCTGGAACAGCAGACGGGCGGGCTATCTCTCCGATAGTCCGTAGCAGGGTGATCAGGACCAGGGATGAATGTCACCTGGGGACTGGTAGCGTACCGGTTACACCTAGTACGAACGAGCGACGTCTCTCACTGACGCCGCTGTATAAATAGCCCCCCAGGTGACATCAATGGCAATTAGCCACGGTAATGGTTGGCAGGTGCGTGTGTGTGCGCCTCTAGCGCACGCGGCCTGGCAACGCCCCCTGTCAACCACCGTAACCGTGACAGTACCCCCCCCTCAACGGGTGCCTCCTGGCGCCCCACTCGGCCTGTCGGGATGTTCCTGATGTAAGTCGCGGATGAGGGACAGATCCAGGACACTCCGCCGTGGAATCCAACTCCGCTCCTCCGGGCCGTACCCTTCCCAATCCACCAGGTACTGGAAACCCCGGCCACGGCGACGGATGTCCAGGATCTTTCTCACCGTGTAGGCGGGATGGTCGTCGATGATCCTGGGGGGGGGAGGGGGTGTGGTGGGAGGGCACAAGGGACTGGAAGACACAGGTTTCAACAGGGAGACATGAAAGGTGGGATGAACTTTCATGGCTGGCGGCAATCTTAGCCGTACAGACACCGGGTTGATGACCTTGTCCACCGTGTAAGGTCCCACATAGCGAGGCGCCAACTTCCGGGACTGTACCTGGAGTGGTAGGTCACGGGAGGAGAGCCAAACCTGTTGTCCAGGTCGATAGATGGGTGCCTGGACCCTCCGACGGTCCGCCAAACGCCGGTTCCGATCGGCCGTACGAAGGAGTGCCGAACGTGCGGTCCTCCAAATCCGGCGGCAGCGCTGGAGGTGGGCCTGTACCGACGGTACCGCAATCTCCTCCTCCTGGACGGGAAACAGGGGCGGTTGGTAGCCCAGCGATGCCTGGAACGGCGACATCCCCGTGGCGTCGCTGATCAGGGAGTTGTGGGCTTACTCCACCCAAGGGAGGTGGGAACTCCATGAGGATGGATGGTTCGCGGCGACGCAGCGGAGAGCCGCTTCCAGGTCCTGGTTAGCTCTCTCCGTTTGTCCATTGGACTGCGGATGGTATCCGGAGGAGAGGCTGGCGGTGGCCCCCAGAGCCTGGCAGAACGCCCTCCACAACTGCGACGCGAACTGTGGCCCCCGGTCGGACACTATGTCCAGGGGTATCCCGTGCAGACGGAATACCTGCAGTACCAGGAGGTCCGCCGTCTCCTTGGCCGAGGGGAGCTTGGGCAAAGGCACAAAATGGACCGCCTTCGAAAACCGGTCGACGATGGTGAGGATGGTGGAGTTACCAGCCGACGGCGGAAGACCGGTGACGAAGTCCACGGCGATGTGCGACCAAGGCCGACGAGGGATAGGCAGCGGCTGCAGCAACCCCGCAGGAGGTCGATGTGAGGCCTTGCTGCGTGCACAGACGGTGCAGGCCGTGACAAAGGCCTGGGTGTCCCGGGAGATGGAAGGCCACCAGAAGCTCCGTCTGAGGAAGGACAGGGTCCGTGCAAAGCCGGGATGGCAGGTCAGACGGGAGGAATGAGCCCACTGCAGCACCCGAGACCTAACTGGATCGGGTACAAACAGCCGGTTAGCGGGGCCATTACCTGGATCTGGATGAGTACGTTGAGCCGACCGGACGAGACCCTCAATCTCCCATGTGACTGCCCCAAGCACGCACACCGGAGGCAGGATGGTCTCTGGCTCGACGAGATCCCTCTCGGCGTCCCACTGGCGAGAGAGAGAGTCCGGTTTCACATTCCGACATCCAGGCCGGTAAGTGAGCGTGAAGTTGAACCTCCCCAGGAACAACGCCCACCGCGCCTGTCGAGAGTTGAGCCGTTTGGCGGTGCGGAGGTAGGCCAAGTTCTTGTGGTCTGTCCAGACCACGAACGGTTGTTCGGCCCCCTCCAGCCAATGCCTCCACTCCTCCAAGGCCAGGACCACTGCCAAGAGCTCCCGATTCCCCACGTCGTAGTTCCTCTCCGCGGGCGACAACTGCCTTGAAAAAAAAGCACAAGGGTGAGTCTTCCGATCCCCCGTGGCACGTTGAGAAAGGACGGCCCCCACACCGGAGTCCGATGCGTCCACCTCCACCACAAACTGGCACGCCGGATCCGGATGCCTCAGAACCGGAGCCGAGGTAAACAGCCGTTTCAGCTGCGCAAACGCCGCACCTGCCTCAGGAGTCCAGGAGAACGGAGAGAGCGTGGAGGTGAGCCGAGTAAGTGGGGCCGCGACACTACTGAAATCCCGGATGAACCTGCGGTAAAAATTTGAAAATCCGAGGAACCGCTGGAGTTGTTTCCGGGACGTAGGCGTCGGCCACTCCGCCACTGCCTTGACTTTAACGGGATCCGATCGAACTTGGCCCGGTTCGATTATGAACCCCAAAAAAGCCACCGACTTTGCGTGGAACTCGCACTTCTCCGCCTTGACGAACAGCTTGTTCTCCAAAAGCCGCTGAAGTACCAACCGGACGTGCTGAACGTGCTCCCTCTGACTACCTGAAAATATCAAAATATCGTCCAGGTAGACAAAGACGAACAGGTTCAGCATGTCTCGGAGGACGTCGTTCACCAGAGCCTGGAACACTGCCGGGGCGTTGGTGAGACCGAAGGGCATGACCCGGTACTCGAAGTGCCCCAAAGCAGTGTTGAACGCCGTCTTCCACTCGTCCCCCTCACGGATCCGGACGAGATGGTAGGCATTGCGGAGGTCCAATTTGGAGAACACCGTCGCATTACGGAGAGGCTCGAAGGCTGGGTCGATGAGTGGCAAGGGGTATTTATTCTTGACGGTGATATCGTTTAGACCCCGGAAGTCAATACACGGCCTTAACGAGTTATCCTTTTTAGTCACAAAAAAAAAACCAGAACCCACAGGCGACGACGAGGGTCTGATCAGGCCCGCTGCCAGAGAGTCGTGGATGTAGGTCTCCATAGTCTGTCTCTCGGGCCGGGACAGATTGTAGAGTCGCCTCACCGGCAAAGACGCGCCGGGAAGGAGATTGATGGCGCAGTCGTATGGTCTGTGAGGGGGTAAGGAGACGGCCCGTTCCTTAGAGAACACCTCCCCGAGGTCGTGGTAAACGCGGGGGACGGAAGAGAGATCGGGAGGACTCGGGACCGGACGGGTGGGTGAGCTGCATGGGGGTAGAGCGGACCGGAGGCAGTTCGAGTGACAGAACATGCTCCAACTAATCACGGAACCCGCCTCCCAATCGATGTGAGGATTGTGGATCGCCAACCACGGTCTACCCAATACCACCGGGGTGTGGGGGGAGGAGATGATGTGTAGGCTGATGGTCTCCCGGTGATTCCCTGACAGGATCAGGGTGAGAGGAACAGACCGTTGAGTGATCCGGGCCAACGGCTTGCCATCCAGCGAGTTCACCTCCAATGGTGGCTGTATCCGCTCGGTGGGAATACCGGCCCGTTCGACCAGAGCCGCATCAATAAAACTAGCGTCTGCTCCGGAGTCCACCAACACCTCCACCGGAAGCCTCTCCTTCGCCCAAAGGAGATGCCCGTGAAAATGGGAGCCTGCAAGTGGAGCTGGAGAGCGGGTCGCATTCTGGCACCTCAGGGACCCCGCCGTCACTGAGGGGCCCGATCTTTTGGCCGACGATGACAGTCGCGAATGGAGTGTCCCAACGTCCCGCAGTAGAGACAAGCTCCGGTGTCCAGCCTCCGCTTCCGTTCCTGCTGGGAAAGGACCACCCGATCCAACTGCATCGGCTCCTCCGCAAAGGGAGCGGTGGACCGAGAATATCTCCTCTCCTCAGCTGGGCGGGAGACGCTTCTGGAAGGACCCGGACCGTCCCCCCACTGCATAGCTAGGTCAGACACCTGAATGGCCATCTGGATGGCCTCATCCACAGTGCCCTTCTGGCCCCGCAACGCCACCTCCGTGCCCAACTCCCGGTTGAGTCCGCTCTGGAACGCGGACAGGAGCGATTCCTCGTTCCAACCGGACTCCACCGCCAACCGGCGGAACCGGGCGATGTACTCCCGAAGACTAAGCGTTCCTTGCTTAAGCCGCAACAGGAGTTGTCCAGCCTGGGCGCCCCGTATGGGGTGGTCGTACACCCTCATCAGCTCCATCTCGAGAGCCACGAAAGTCTCCACGAGAGGAGATCCTTGCGCACGGAGCGCATCGTACATAGCGAGGGGTCCTCCCTCCAGCAGACTCACTATGTACGCAATCCTCCCCGCTTCCCTCGTAAAGCGGGACGGCTGTGCTTCGAATATGTTTTTGCACTGAACCAGGAAGCTCCGGCAGGTGTCCGGATTCCCCGAGTATCTCGGCGGGGGCGGGATGTGCGGCTCCGCGGAACCAGCGAGAACCGGCGTTTGTGGACCCCTCGCCTCGAGGTGCGCTATGCGTACGCCCTGGGACTCCGTGATGTCCACCAGCCGGGTAATTGTCGCATGGGCTTCCGCCAGATGTTGCTCCCACTGCGCTGCGTAACCGTGGATTTCGCGCTTCACCCGATCTCCGTCGCCGGGGTCCATAATGGCTCGTTCGTTCTGTCACGACGGTGTGTGGTGAGGTTGGACCCAGAACGCAGGCGGAGACCAGGAAAGGAAGAACAGGGGTTTATTGATGGCACAAAACACAATAGAAGGTTATCCCCCAGGACCGACGAGGGAGCTGGGACCGGGAGATCGAGGTGCGTCAAGCCGACAGGTAGGAGACGAGCGGATCGTTGGGGACAGGCGATGGTCAGGTTACCGGGAGGTCGAGGTGCGTCGTGCCGACAGGTAGGAGACGAACGGATCGTTGGGGACAGGCGATGGTCAGGTTACCGGGAGGTCGAGGTGCGTCGTACCGACAGGTAGATGACGGGCGGTACTCCGGGACCGACGAGGGGCTGGAACAGCAGACGGGCGGGCTATCTCTCCGATAGTCCGTAGCAGGGTGATCAGGACCAGGGATGAATGTCACCTGGGGACTGGTAGCGTACCGGTTACACCTAGTACGAACGAGCGACGTCTCTCACTGACGCCGCTGTATAAATAGCCCCCCAGGTGACATCAATGGCAATTAGCCACGGTAATGGTTGGCAGGTGCGTGTGTGTGCGCCTCTAGCGCACGCGGCCTGGCAATGCCCCCTGTCAACCACCGTAACCGTGACAGAGGCTTTGCCTCCCAGCATGGTAGTTTCCGTATTATGATAAGTTGACACATGGGAAGGACCATGTGTCAAGAGGAGGGAGGAAGACTGCCCTACACCAATATATTCAAAGGACATCTCAAATTACTCACAAATTTTTCTCACACACATTTTTGGAGTAATAATGATTACCATAAAGAAGGTCAAAGTGTAATGAATACTGTGTAAGGAACAACTTTTTTCATCACAAACTGATTGTGGTTTTCTTGAACGCTTTGCTATTTCCTAGGCCACTGGCAGCTGTAAAAAGTGAAGTTCATGTGAGAAATCAAGATGATGTGTCTAAAGGAAATGATAGAGTAGACAGAGCTGCAAAAGCGGCAGCATTAAGACAGGAAATGCATAGTACTAACGTGCACACTCCACTGGAAGTACCTCCTCTCTCCCTACAGGAGGTCCAACAATAGGCGGATGCTAATGAGAAGAACCACTGGACAAAGGGTGGTTCTACCGAAAGGGAGGGGGTGTGGTTTGGACCATTCCAAATCCTCATTACTCATGCGGCAGTGAAGGTGGAGGGACGAGCCACGTGGGTTCACGAGTACCACAGCAAATGTTCACCATCACCAGCAGGAGACCACAGGCCTCTAAGCCAGGAAGAGAAGTAGCTCAATACACTAGATGATGAATGTGGCTCTAACTATATACACTGATACACATACATATTGGAACTGTGCTAACCATTCTTATTGTAGGTCCTATCCTAGGGTGGGAGAGGCAAAACCTCCCTAGAACAGACGACCTGACTTACGAGAGCACGTCGCCCTAACACACATAACATATATCATCCTGATCCACACGTACGCCGCCAATATGTGGTGGAGAAATGCTAATAATACGAGATCAACTGGTAAATCGAATTGTAATGTCTGTTCCACAATGCCAACGTCATCTCATGCACCCCCAATCATGTCTAGGAAGATGACTCACAGTGTGGCCGGGTGTCTAATGATGATGGGGACAGCATTACCGAGTAATGATTTTGCAAGTTTGACCCGACGATATCGCTAAATAACATAGACTCCGACTGCACAAATTTAACCGTACATGTGGCCCCACAGGAGGCGCATCCTATTTCCCTCGTGACGGTAACAATAGATCCAGAGATGACCTTTGACATGTGTGTAGTAGCAGTTGGGTTCCAACCGCTTGGAGATATACACGTGGATAAATGTATGAAGATATTTTCCTTTTGCACGTTTAAAGGCACGACTAAAACAGCACAGATGGCGTCAAGCAAGTACGATACGCGCATGGTAATACTGATATACTGATACTACATGAGGAACCAGAGTCGTAGAGGGTTTGGGGTGGCTGTGTGGATCTAGGGTCTATCACAGTCTCCCAAACGACTGGTCTGGTCTTTGCGCACCAATATCAATTACACCCCAGACATACGGCATCATTACGGCAACCCCGGTATTAAAAGTTTGGCGAGAAAAGCGAGCGGTATATTTTAAAAAGCATGATGGAATGTGGGGAACCGACGTCCCCAACGATTTCAAAATATAGACGACCGCACAACATTTTCGGTCTTGCACTATTTCCACAACTAGGCGTGGGTAAGCTTCTTCTTATGGCAGAGACAACTAACTATCGACTTCAATCGTTTGTTAACAGCACACTAGCCTCCGTTGGGGCGATCAAGGAGGAACTAACTAGCTTACGGTTGGTTGTAATGCAAAATAGAATGGTCTTGGACCAGCTGACAGCGTCTTCAGGAGGGGTTTGTGTTGTTGTGGGTTCATCATGTTGCACATATATTCCAGACAACGATGCGGATGGCAAGGAGATAGACCAAGCAATGCAGAACCTGACAGCCCTTCGCGACGCCATGAGCGAGGACAATATCACTGCAGACGATGACTGGCTACGGGGCATACTTTCGTCTTGGAAACACTGGCTAGTAATGATAGGTATTTGGGTAGGGGGACTCTTGGTGTTACTTTGCATATGTTCAATGTGTGGGATTCCCTGCATGCGGAATCTGGTAGATAAGGCCATAAACAAAAGGGAGGCACACGTCCTCATGAAGTGGAATGCTGATAGCGACGACTGGACTCCACCATTCGTGGACGTTAACTTGGCACATCTGAATGAATAGGGATCCTGAACCTTTCCCCTAATCTATGATCATTGAGGAGGGACGGTGGGGGGAAGTTCCCCCTAAGGTCCCAAGTCGCAGAACCGTGATCATGAAGGTGGGGTAAGAGGAGGCATTGCTATTCACTAAGATGGGGACCTCACTGGTGTGTGCCAAACTGAATCCCCTACCGCATATGAAATGTGTTTAATGGATTGAATATGTGTTCTGTTTTTTTCCTTCCCCTAAATGGATGGGATGAACTTTATTTGTAACTAATTATAAAACAGCTGTAAAATATCATGTTTTTTGGTGCTCATGAAAATGTATTAGTAGACCTAACAAGGCTTAATACATTGGATGTTTTAAGTAACCTGACCAACGACGGTGATATTTTACTGTGATGCACAGTTGATGCCTGGCTATGCAAATGTATTAAATTGTTATGAATCATTCAAATCATCAATGAAGTTTTTTCCATTTAAGATTGTTGTGATAATTATGATGATAATAATCAAAAGGGAGGAAATGTAATGGAAAAATCATATGTTGTCCCTTCTATCACTCTCTGTTTCTTTGACCTTGTGACCCCCCATGTAATTCTCCCTATCACCCTTTTGTCCTATTGTCCTGAGGGGTGTCCTTATCCTTATCCTTATCCTTATCCTGCTTGACCAACTGTAATGTTTATCTCACAGCGGGGGACAGTGGCTATTGCAGTCTACAGCTGTTGAGGGGGGGTTGGCATACAACTATTGAGCTGGATCAAAGGCTTGGCCGCTCCTGGTCCAACACCTCTGGCTTCCTCTGCCTGCACGAGAGTTCCTCTGTTCCCGTGCTGGAGATGGGGGTGGTGGAGCCAGGTGGTCAAGACTTGCATCATTGGAGTGAAAGACAGTGTCTTAGGGGCAGTCCTAAGAAGGGATAAATACTGAGTGTTGCCAGCATTGCGGCGGACTTCCCTATCCTCACCTCATAGGATTCGGGGCTCCCGACAAAGCTTTGTCTGTCTGTTGTCTGTCTGTTGTCTGACTGTCTGTCAATTTGTCTGTTTGGCCACTTGTCTACTTGTATTTGTTCATTGTGTTCTGCTTGCTTGATAAATCTTCAAACTTAATTGAGTTCATGCGTGACAGTTCTTATTGATTGATAATTTGCCTTCTTATTCACGTAAATTTCCACCACACTACCCTTGGCTAAGTTAGCGTTGGCTATACTTGGTTATGTTAGAGTAGGCTACACTTGTTAACGTTAGCATTGGCTACCCTTGGCTATGTTAGAGTAGGCTTCACTTGGCTATGTTAATGTTGGCTACTATTGGCCATGTAAGTGTTTGCTACTCTTGACTAAGTTAGCGTTGGCTACACTTGGCTAAGTTAGCGTTGCTACTCTTGGCTAAGTTAGCGTTGCTACTCTTGGCTAAGCTAGCATTTGATACTCTTGGCAAAGTTAGCGTTGGCTAGACCGGGCAATGTTAGCATTGGCTACCCTTGGCTAAGTTAGCGTTGGCTACACTTGGCTAAGTTAGTGTTGGCTACCCTTGGCTAAGTTAGCGTTGGCTACACTTGGCTAAGTTAGTGTTGGCTACCCTTGGCTAAGTTAGCGTTAACTAAACATGGCTAAGTTAGCGTTGGCTACCCTTGGCTAAGTTAGCGTTGGCTACACATGGCTAAGTTAGTGTTGGCTACACTTGGCTAAGCTAGCGTTTGCTACTCTTGGCAAAGTTAGCGTTGGCTACACTGGGCAATGTTAGCATTGGCTACCCTTGGCTAAGTTAGCGTTGGCTACACTTGGCTAAGTTAGTGTTGGCTACACTTGGCTAAGTTAGCGTTTGCTACACTTGGCTATCTTAGAGTAGGCTACACTTGGCAAAGTTAGTGTTGGCTACACTTGGCAATGTTAGAGTAGGCTACACTTGGCTTTGTTCGTGTTGTCTACACTTGGCAACGTTACATTGGCTACCCTTGGCTAAGTTAACGTTGGCTATACTTGGCTATGTTAGAGTAGGCTACACTTGTTAACGTTAGCATTGGCTACCCTTGGCTATGTTAGAGTAGGCTTCACTTGGCTATGTTAATGTTGGCTACTATTGGCCATGTAAGTGTTTGCTACTCTTGACTAAGTTAGCGTTGGCTACACTTGGCTAAGTTAGTGTTGGCTACACTTTGCTATGTTAGAGTAGGCTACACTTGGCTGTTAGTGTTGGCTACTATTGGCCATGTAAGTGTTTGCTACTCTTGACTAAGTTAGCATTGGCTACACTTGGCTAAGTTAGCGTTGCAACTCTTGGCTAAGTTAGCATTTGCTACTCTTGGTTAAGCTAGTGTTTGCTACTCTTGGCAAAGTTAGCGTTGGCTACACTGGGCAATGTTAGCACTGGCTACCCTTGGCTAAGTTAGCGTTGGCTACACTTGGCTAAGTTGGCGTTGGCTAAACTTGGCTAAGTTAGTGTTGGCTACACTTGGCAAAGTTAGTGTTGGCTACACTTGGCAATGTCAGCATTGGCTACCCTTGGCTAAATTAGTGTTGGCTACACTTGGCTAAGTTAGTGTTGGCTACACTTGGCTAAGTTAGCGTTGGCTACACTTGGCTATGTTAGAGGAGGCTACACTTGGCTATGTTCGTGTTGTCTACACTTGGCAACGTTACATTGGCTACCCTTGGCTAAGTTAGCGTTGGCTATACTTGGCTATGTTAGAGTAGGCTACACTTGTTAACGTTAGCATTGGCTACCCTTGGCTATGTTAGAGTAGGCTACACTTGGCTATGTTAATGTTGGCTACTATTGGCCATGTAAGTGTTTGCTACTCTTGACTAAGTTAGCGTTGGCTACACTTGGCTAAGTTAGCGTTGCTACTCTTGGCTAAGTTAGCGTTGCTACTCTTGGCTAAGCTAGCATTTGATACTCTTGGCAAAGTTAGCGTTGGCTAGACCGGGCAATGTTAGCATTGGCTACCCTTGGCTAAGTTAGCGTTGGCTACACTTGGCTAAGTTAGTGTTGGCTACCCTTGGCTAAGTTAGCGTTGGCTACACTTGGCTAAGTTAGTGTTGGCTACCCTTGGCTAAGTTAGCGTTAACTAAACTTGGCTAAGTTAGCGTTGGCTACCCTTGGCTAAGTTAGCGTTGGCTACACTTGGCTAAGTTAGTGTTGGCTACACTTGGCTAAGCTAGCGTTTGCTACTCTTGGCAAAGTTAGCGTTGGCTACACTGGGCAATGTTAGCATTGGCTACCCTTGGCTAAGTTAGCGTTGGCTACACTTGGCTAAGTTAGTGTTGGCTACACTTGGCTAAGTTAGCGTTTGCTACACTTGGCTATGTTAGAGTAGGCTACACTTGGCTGTTAGTGTTGGCTACTATTGGCCATGTAAGTTTTTGCTACTCTTGTCTAAGTTAGCATTGGCTACACTTGGCTAAGTTAGCGTTGCAACTCTTGGCTAAGTTAGCATTTGCTACTCTTGGTTAAGCTAGCGTTTGCTACTCTTGGCAAAGTTAGCGTTGGCTACACTTGGCAATGTTAGCATTGGCTACCCTTGGCTAAGTTATCAGTTGGCTACACTTGGCTAAGTTAATGTTGGCTACACTTGGCTAAGTTAGCGTTGGCTACACTTGGCTATGTTAGAGTAGGCTACACTTGGCTGTTAGTGTTGGCTACTATTGGCCATGTAAGTGTTTTCTACTCTTGACTAAGTTAGCATTGGCTACACTTGGCTAAGTTAGCGTTGCAACTCTTGACTAAGTTAGCATTTGCTACTCTTGGTTAAGCTAGTGTTTGCTACTCTTGGCAAAGTTAGTGTTGGCTACACTGGGCAATGTTAGCATTGGCTACACTTGGCTAAGTTAGCGTTGTCTACACTTGGCTAAGTTGGCGTTGGCTAAACTTGGCTAAGTTAGTGTTGGCTACACTTGGCTATAGAGTAGGATACACTTGGCTGTTAGTGTTGGCTACTATTGGCCATGTAAGTGTTTGCTACTCTTGACTAAGTTAGCATTGGCTACACTTGGCTAAGTTAGCGTTGCAACTCTTGGCTAAGTTAGCATTTGCTACTCTTGGTTAAGCTAGTGTTTGCTACTCTTGGCAAAGTTAGCGTTGGCTACACTGGGCAATGTTAGCATTGGCTACCCTTGGCTAAGTTAGCGTTGGCTACACTTGGCTAAGTTGGCGTTGGCTAAACTTGGCTAAGTTAGTGTTGGCTACACTTGGCAAAGTTAGTGTTGGCTACAATTGGCAATGTTAGAGTAGGCTACACTTGGCTTTGTTCGTGTTGTCTACACTTGGCAACGTTACATTGGCTACCCTTGGCTAAGTTAACGTTGGCTATACTTGGCTATGTTAGAGTAGGCTACACTTGTTAACGTTAGCATTGGCTACCCTTGGCTATGTTAGAGTAGGCTTCACTTGGCTATGTTAATGTTGGCTACTATTGACCATGTAAGTGTTTGCTACTCTTGACTAAGTTAGCGTTGGCTACACTTGGCTAAGTTAGTGTTGGCTACACTTGGCTATGTTAGAGTAGGCTACACTTGGCTGTTAGTGTTGGCTACTATTGGCCATGTAAGTGTTTGCTACTCTTGACTAAGTTAGCATTGGCTACACTTGGCTAAGTTAGCATTGCAACTCTTGGCTAAGTTAGCATTTGCTACTCTTGGTTAAGCTAGTGTTTGCTACTCTTGGCAAAGTTAGTGTTGGCTACACTGGGCAATGTTAGCATTGGCTACACTTGGCTAAGTTAGCGTTGTCTACACTTGGCTAAGTTGGCGTTGGCTAAACTTGGCTAAGTTAGTGTTGGCTACACTTGGCTATAGAGTAGGATACACTTGGCTGTTAGTGTTGGCTACTATTGGCCATGTAAGTGTTTGCTACTCTTGACTAAGTTAGCATTGGCTACACTTGGCTAAGTTAGCGTTGCAACTCTTGGCTAAGTTAGCATTTGCTACTCTTGGTTAAGCTAGTGTTTGCTACTCTTGGCAAAGTTAGCGTTGGCTACACTGGGCAATGTTAGCATTGGCTACCCTTGGCTAAGTTAGCGTTGGCTACACTTGGCTAAGTTGGCGTTGGCTAAACTTGGCTAAGTTAGTGTTGGCTACACTTGGCAAAGTTAGTGTTGGCTACAATTGGCAATGTTAGAGTAGGCTACACTTGGCTTTGTTCGTGTTGTCTACACTTGGCAACGTTACATTGGCTACCCTTGGCTAAGTTAACGTTGGCTATACTTGGCTATGTTAGAGTAGGCTACACTTGTTAACGTTAGCATTGGCTACCCTTGGCTATGTTAGAGTAGGCTTCACTTGGCTATGTTAATGTTGGCTACTATTGACCATGTAAGTGTTTGCTACTCTTGACTAAGTTAGCGTTGGCTACACTTGGCTAAGTTAGTGTTGGCTACACTTGGCTATGTTAGAGTAGGCTACACTTGGCTGTTAGTGTTGGCTACTATTGGCCATGTAAGTGTTTGCTACTCTTGACTAAGTTAGCATTGGCTACACTTGGCTAAGTTAGCGTTGCAACTCTTGGCTAAGTTAGCATTTGCTACTCTTGGTTAAGCTAGTGTTTGCTACTCTTGGCAAAGTTAGCGTTGGCTACACTGGGCAATGTTAGCACTGGCTACCCTTGGCTAAGTTAGCGTTGGCTACACTTGGCTAAGTTGGCGTTGGCTAAACTTGGCTAAGTTAGTGTTGGCTACACTTGGCAAAGTTAGTGTTGGCTACACTTGGCAATGTCAGCATTGGCTACCCTTGGCTAAATTAGTGTTGGCTACACTTGGCTAAGTTAGTGTTGGCTACTCTTGGCTAAGTTAGCGTTGGCTACACTTGGCTATGTTAGAGGAGGCTACACTTGGCTATGTTCGTGTTGTCTACACTTGGCAACGTTACATTGGCTACCCTTGGCTAAGTTAGCGTTGGCTATACTTGGTTATGTTAGAGTAGGCTACACTGTTAACGTTAGCATTGGCTACCCTTGGCTATGTTAGAGTAGGCTACACTTGGCTATGTTAATGTTGGCTACTATTGGCCATGTAAGTGTTTGCTACTCTTGACTAAGTTAGCGTTGGCTACACTTGGCTAAGTTAGCGTTGCTACTCTTGGCTAAGTTAGCATTGCTACTCTTGGCTAAGCTAGCATTTGATACTCTTGGCAAAGTTAGCGTTGGCTAGACCGGGCAATGTTAGCATTGGCTACCCTTGGCTAAGTTAGCGTTGGCTACACTTGGCTAAGTTAGTGTTGGCTACCCTTGGCTAAGTTAGCGTTGGCTACACTTGGCTAAGTTAGTGTTGGCTACCCTTGGCTAAGTTAGCGTTAACTAAACTTGGCTAAGTTAGCGTTGGCTACCCTTGGCTAAGTTAGCGTTGGCTACACTTGGCTAAGTTAGTGTTGGCTACACTTGGCAAGCTAGCGTTTGCTACTCTTGGCAAAGTTAGCGTTGGCTACACTGGGCAATGTTAGCATTGGCTACCCTTGGCTAAGTTAGCGTTGGCTACACTTGGCTAAGTTAGTGTTGGCTACACTTGGCTAAGTTAGCGTTTGCTACACTTGGCTATGTTAGAGTAGGCTACACTTGGCTGTTAGTGTTGGCTACTATTGGCCATGTAAGTTTTTGCTACTCTTGTCTAAGTTAGCATTGGCTACACTTGGCTAAGTTAGCGTTGCAACTCTTGGCTAAGTTAGCATTTGCTACTCTTGGTTAAGCTAGCGTTTGCTACTCTTGGCAAAGTTAGCGTTGGCTACAATTGGCAATGTTAGCATTGGCTACCCTTGGCTAAGTTAGCATTGGCTACACTTGGCTAAGTTAATGTTGGCTACACTTGGCTAAGTTAGCGTTGGCTACACTTGGCTATGTTAGAGTAGGCTACACTTGGCTGTTAGTGTTGGCTACTATTGGCCATGTAAGTGTTTTCTACTCTTGACTAAGTTAGCATTGGCTACACTTGGCTAAGTTAGCGTTGCAACTCTTGACTAAGTTAGCATTTGCTACTCTTGGTTAAGCTAGTGTTTGCTACTCTTGGCAAAGTTAGTGTTGGCTACACTGGGCAATGTTAGCATTGGCTACACTTGGCTAAGTTAGCGTTGTCTACACTTGGCTAAGTTGGCGTTGGCTAAACTTGGCTAAGTTAGTGTTGGCTACACTTGGCTATAGAGTAGGATACACTTGGCTGTTAGTGTTGGCTACTATTGGCCATGTAAGTGTTTGCTACTCTTGACTAAGTTAGCATTGGCTACACTTGGCTAAGTTAGCGTTGCAACTCTTGGCTAAGTTAGCATTTGCTACTCTTGGTTAAGCTAGTGTTTGCTACTCTTGGCAAAGTTAGCGTTGGCTACACAGGGCAATGTTAGCATTGGCTACCCTTGGCTAAGTTAGCGTTGGCTACACTTGGCTAAGTTGGCGTTGGCTAAACATGGCTAAGTTAGTGTTGGCTACACTTGGCAAAGTTAGTGTTGGCTACACTTGGCAATGTTAGAGTAGGCTACACTTGGCTTTGTTCGTGTTGTCTACACTTGGCAACGTTACATTGGCTACCCTTGGCTAAGTTAACGTTGGCTATACTTGGCTATGTTAGAGTAGGCTACACTTGTTAACGTTAGCATTGGCTACCCTTGGCTATGTTAGAGTAGGCTTCACTTGGCTATGTTAATGTTGGCTACTATTGGCCATGTAAGTGTTTGCTACTCTTGACTAAGTTAGCGTTGGCTACACTTGGCTAAGTTAGTGTTGGCTACACTTGGCTATGTTAGAGTAGGCTACACTTGGCTGTTAGTGTTGGCTACTATTGGCCATGTAAGTGTTTGCTACTCTTGACTAAGTTAGCATTGGCTACACTTGGCTAAGTTAGCGTTGCAACTCTTGGCTAAGTTAGCATTTGCTACTCTTGGTTAAGCTAGTGTTTGCTACTCTTGGCAAAGTTAGCGTTGGCTACACTGGGCAATGTTAGCATTGGCTACCCTTGGCTAAGTTAGCGTTGGCTACACTTGGCTAAGTTGGCGTTGGCTAAACTTGGCTAAGTTAGTGTTGGCTACACTTGGCAAAGTTAGTGTTGGCTACAATTGGCAATGTTAGAGTAGGCTACACTTGGCTTTGTTCGTGTTGTCTACACTTGGCAACGTTACATTGGCTACCCTTGGCTAAGTTAACGTTGGCTATACTTGGCTATGTTAGAGTAGTCTACACTTGTTAACGTTAGCATTGGCTACCCTTGGCTATGTTAGAGTAGGCTTCACTTGGCTATGTTAATGTTGGCTACTATTGACCATGTAAGTGTTTGCTACTCTTGACTAAGTTAGCGTTGGCTACACTTGGCTAAGTTAGTGTTGGCTACACTTGGCTATGTTAGAGTAGGCTACACTTGGCTGTTAGTGTTGGCTACTATTGGCCATGTAAGTGTTTGCTACTCTTGACTAAGTTAGCATTGGCTACACTTGGCTAAGTTAGCATTGCAACTCTTGGCTAAGTTAGCATTTGCTACTCTTGGTTAAGCTAGTGTTTGCTACTCTTGGCAAAGTTAGTGTTGGCTACACTGGGCAATGTTAGCATTGGCTACACTTGGCTAAGTTAGCGTTGTCTACACTTGGCTAAGTTGGCGTTGGCTAAACTTGGCTAAGTTAGTGTTGGCTACACTTGGCTATAGAGTAGGATACACTTGGCTGTTAGTGTTGGCTACTATTGGCCATGTAAGTGTTTGCTACTCTTGACTAAGTTAGCATTGGCTACACTTGGCTAAGTTAGCGTTGCAACTCTTGGCTAAGTTAGCATTTGCTACTCTTGGTTAAGCTAGTGTTTGCTACTCTTGGCAAAGTTAGCGTTGGCTACACTGGGCAATGTTAGCATTGGCTACCCTTGGCTAAGTTAGCGTTGGCTACACTTGGCTAAGTTGGCGTTGGCTAAACTTGGCTATGTTAGCGTTGGCTACACTTGGCTATGTTAGAGGAGGCTACACTTGGCTATGTTCGTGTTGTCTACACTTGGCAACGTTACATTGGCTACCCTTGGCTAAGTTAGCGTTGGCTATACTTTGTTATGTTAGAGTAGGCTACACATGTTAACGTTAGCATTGGCTACCCTTGGCTATGTTAGAGTAGGCTACACTTGGCTATGTTAATGTTGGCTACTATTGGCCATGTAAGTGTTTGCTACTCTTGACTAAGTTAGCGTTGGCTACACTTGGCTAAGTTAGCGTTGCTACTCTTGGCTAAGTTAGCATTGCTACTCTTGGCTAAGCTAGCATTTGATACTCTTGGCAAAGTTAGCGTTGGCTAGACCGGGCAATGTTAGCATTGGCTACCCTTGGCTAAGTTAGCGTTGGCTACACTTGGCTAAGTTAGTGTTGGCTACCCTTGGCTAAGTTAGCGTTGGCTACACTTGGCTAAGTTAGTGTTGGCTACCCTTGGCTAAGTTAGCATTAACTAAACTTGGCTAAGTTAGCGTTGGCTACCCTTGGCTAAGTTAGCGTTGGCTACACTTGGCTAAGTTAGTGTTGGCTACACTTGGCAAAGCTAGCGTTTGCTACTCTTGGCAAAGTTAGCGTTGGCTTTACTGGGCAATGTTAGCATTGGCTACCCTTGGCTAAGTTAGCGTTGGCTACACTTGGCTAAGTTAGTGTTGGCTACACTTGGCTAAGTTAGCGTTTGCTACACTTGGCTATGTTAGAGTAGGCTACACTTGGCTGTTAGTGTTGGCTACTATTGGCCATGTAAGTTTTTGCTACTCTTGTCTAAGTTAGCATTGGCTACACTTGGCTAAGTTAGCGTTGCAACTCTTGGCTAAGTTAGCATTTGCTACTCTTGGTTAAGCTAGCGTTTGCTACTCTTGGCAAAGTTAGCGTTGGCTACAATTGGCAATGTTAGCATTGGCTACCCTTGGCTAAGTTAGCATTGGTTACACTTGGCTAAGTTAATGTTGGCTACACTTGGCTAAGTTAGCGTTGGCTACACTTGGCTATGTTAGAGTAGGCTACACTTGGCTGTTAGTGTTGGCTACTATTGGCCATGTAAGTGTTTTCTACTCTTGACTAAGTTAGCATTGGCTACACTTGGCTAAGTTAGCGTTGCAACTCTTGACTAAGTTAGCATTTGCTACTCTTGGTTAAGCTAGTGTAGTATAATTTCTACTCGGTGGAATAAGAATCTTCTCAGAGGTCCGGATACTAAGTTCAAGATGTTTATTGAACAAAGCATCAAATGAAAGCATCTCGCTGCAGCGAGATGGAGCCTGCCGTGCCAATTCGCAGAACTGGCGACGCGCTCCTTTACCAAACTTTATATAGACAATAGTATCACAAAACATCCACTACTCCTAGTGGTCAAAGTAACAAACATCAACTTAATACTATTGGTCTGAGAGGTACAACCAGCGCTCTGGTTGGTCACGGTGTCTTCATTGTCACACACAAGTTTACGACTCAAACCCCCAAGGGGGGTCGCATTCCTGGCTGGTCGCATCTCCGGCAACCCCAGGGGGTTGCCTTCCTGGCAACGCCTTTTGGTCACTTCAATACACATGGCCCTTACAATGCATACAGTATCACAGATAATGCATACAGTATCACAGGTAGTGTTTTAGTTGTATACTTAGTGTATAAAAATACACTACACTAGTGTTTGCTACTCTTGGCAAAGTTAGTGTTGGCTACACTGGGCAATGTTAGCATTGGCTACACTTGGCTAAGTTAGCGTTGTCTACACTTGGCTAAGTTGGCGTTGGCTAAACTTGGCTAAGTTAGTGTTGGCTACACTTGGCTATAGAGTAGGATACACTTGGCTGTTAGTGTTGGCTACTATTGGCCATGTAAGTGTTTGCTACTCTTGACTAAGTTAGCATTGGCTACACTTGGCTAAGTTAGCGTTGCAACTCTTGGCTAAGTTAGCATTTGCTACTCTTGGTTAAGCTAGTGTTTGCTACTCTTGGCAAAGTTAGCGTTGGCTACACAGGGCAATGTTAGCATTGGCTACCCTTGGCTAAGTTAGCGTTGGCTACACTTGGCTAAGTTGGCGTTGGCTAAACATGGCTAAGTTAGTGTTGGCTACACTTGGCAAAGTTAGTGTTGGCTACACTTGGCAATGTTAGAGTAGGCTACACTTGGCTTTGTTCGTGTTGTCTACACTTGGCAACGTTACATTGGCTACCCTTGGCTAAGTTAACGTTGGCTATACTTGGCTATGTTAGAGTAGGCTACACTTGTTAACGTTAGCATTGGCTACCCTTGGCTATGTTAGAGTAGGCTTCACTTGGCTATGTTAATGTTGGCTACTATTGGCCATGTAAGTGTTTGCTACTCTTGACTAAGTTAGCGTTGGCTACACTTGGCTAAGTTAGTGTTGGCTACACTTGGCTATGTTAGAGTAGGCTACACTTGGCTGTTAGTGTTGGCTACTATTGGCCATGTAAGTGTTTGCTACTCTTGACTAAGTTAGCATTGGCTACACTTGGCTAAGTTAGCGTTGCAACTCTTGGCTAAGTTAGCATTTGCTACTCTTGGTTAAGCTAGTGTTTGCTACTCTTGGCAAAGTTAGTGTTGGCTACACTGGGCAATGTTAGCACTGGCTACCCTTGGCTAAGTTAGCGTTGGCTACACTTGGCTAAGTTGGCGTTGGCTAAACTTGGCTAAGTTAGTGTTGGCTACACTTGGCAAAGTTAGTGTTGGCTACACTTGGCAATGTCAGCATTGGCTACCCTTGGCTAAATTAGTGTTGGCTACACTTGGCTAAGTTAGTGTTGGCTACACTTGGCTAAGTTAGCGTTGGCTACACTTGGCTATGTTAGAGGAGGCTACACTTGGCTATGTTCGTGTTGTCTACACTTGGCAACGTTACATTGGCTACCCTTGGCTAAGTTAGCGTTGGCTATACTTGGTTATGTTAGAGTAGGCTACACTTGGCTATGTTAATGTTGGCTACTATTGGCCATGTAAGTGTTTGCTACTCTTGACTAAGTTAGCGTTGGCTACACTTGGCTAAGTTAGCGTTGCTACTCTTGGCTAAGTTAGCGTTGCTACTCTTGGCTAAGCTAGCATTTGATACTCTTGGCAAAGTTAGCGTTGGCTAGACCGGGCAATGTTAGCATTGGCTACCCTTGGCTAAGTTAGCGTTGGCTACACTTGGCTAAGTTAGTGTTGGCTACCCTTGGCTAAGTTAGCGTTGGCTACACTTGGCTAAGTTAGTGTTGGCTACCCTTGGCTAAGTTAGCGTTAACTAAACTTGGCTAAGTTAGTGTTGGCTACCCTTGGCTAAGTTAGCGTTGGCTACACTTGGCTAAGTTAGTGTTGGCTACACTTGGCTAAGCTAGCGTTTGCTACTCTTGGCAAAGTTAGCATTGGCTACACTGGGCAATGTTAGCATTGGCTACCCTTGGCTAAGTTAGCATTGGCTACACTTGGCTAAGTTAGTGTTGGCTACACTTGGCTAAGTTAGCGTTTGCTACACTTGGCTATGTTAGAGTAGGCTACACTTGGCTGTTAGTGTTGGCTACTATTGGCCATGTACGTTTTTGCTACTCTTGTCTAAGTTAGCATTGGCTACACTTGGCTATGTTAGCGTTGCAACTCTTGGCTAAGTTAGCATTTGCTACTCTTGGTTAAGCTAGCGTTTGCTACTCTTGGCAAAGTTAGCGTTGGCTACACTTGGCAATGTTAGCATTGGCTACCCTTGGATAAGTTAGCAGTGGCTACACTTGGCTAAGTTAATGTTGGCTACACTTGGCTAAGTTAGCGTTGGCTACACTTGGCTATGTTAGAGTAGGCTACACTTGGCTGTTAGTGTTGGCTACTATTGGCCATGTAAGTGTTTTCTACTCTTGACTAAGTTAGCATTGGCTACACTTGGCTAAGTTAGCGTTGCAACTCTTGACTAAGTTAGCATTTGCTACTCTTGGTTAAGCTAGTGTTTGCTACTCTTGGCAAAGTTAGTGTTGGCTACACTGGGCAATGTTAGCATTGGCTACACTTGGCTAAGTTAGCGTTGTCTACACTTGGCTAAGTTGGCGTTGGCTAAACTTGGCTAAGTTAGTGTTGGCTACACTTGGCTAAGTTAGTGTTGGCTACCCTTGGTAATGTTAGCATTGGCTACCCTTGGCTAAGTTAGCGTTGGCTACACTTGGCTATGTTAGAGTAGGCTACACTTGGCTATGTTAGTGTTGGCTACTATTGGCCATGTAAGTGTTTGCTACTCTTGACTAAGTTAGCATTGGCTACACTTTGCTAAGTTAGCGTTGCTATTCTTGGCTAAGTTAGTATTTGCTACTCTTGGCTAAGCTAGCGTTTGCTACTCTTGGCAAAGTTAGCGTTGGCTACACTGGGCAATGTTAGCATTGGCTACTCTTGGCTAAGTAACCGTTGGCTACACTTGGCTAAGTTAGTGTTGGCTACACTTGGCTAAGTTAGCGTTGGCTACACTTGGCTATGTTAGAGTAGGCTACACTTGGCTGTTAGTGTTGGCTACTATTGGCCATGTAAGTGTTTTCTACTCTTGACTAAGTTAGCATTGGCTACACTTGGCTAAGTTAGCGTTGCAACTCTTGACTAAGTTAGCATTTGCTACTCTTGGTTAAGCTAGTGTTTGCTACTCTTGGCAAAGTTAGTGTTGGCTACACTGGGCAATGTTAGCATTGGCTACACTTGGCTAAGTTAGCGTTGTCTACACTTGGCTAAGTTGGCGTTGGCTAAACTTGGCTAAGTTAGTGTTGGCTACACTTGGCTATAGAGTAGGATACACTTGGCTGTTAGTGTTGGCTACTATTGGCCATGTAAGTGTTTGCTACTCTTGACTAAGTTAGCATTGGCTACACTTGGCTAAGTTAGCGTTGCAACTCTTGGCTAAGTTAGCATTTGCTACTCTTGGTTAAGCTAGCGTTTGCTACTCTTGGCAAAGTTAGCTTTGGCTACACTGGGCAATGTTAGCATTGGCTACCCTTGGCTAAGTTAGCATTGGCTACACTTGGCTAAGTTAATGTTGGCTTCACTTGACTAAGTTAGCGTTGGCTACACTTGGCTATGTTAGAGTAGGCTACACTTGGCTGTTAGTGTTGGCTACTATTGGCCATGTAAGTGTTTTCTACTCTTGACTAAGTTAGCATTGGCTATACTTGGCAAAGTTAGCGTTGCAACTCTTGGCTAAGTTAGCATTTGCTACTCTTGGTTAAGCTAGTGTTTGCTACTCTTGGCAAAGTTAGTGTTGGCTACACTGGGCAATGTTAGCATTGGCTACACTTGGCTAAGTTAGCGTTGTCTACACTTGGCTAAGTTGGCGTTGGCTAAACTTGGCTAAGTTAGTGTTGGCTACACTTGGCTAAGTTAGTGTTGGCTACCCTTGGTAATGTTAGCATTGGCTACCCTTGGCTAAGTTAGCGTTGGCTACACTTGGCTATGTTAGAGTAGGCTACACTTGGCTATGTTAGTGTTGGCTACTATTGGCCATGTAAGTGTTTGCTACTCTTGACTAAGTTAGCATTGGCTACACTTTGCTAAGTTAGCGTTGCTATTCTTGGCTAAGTTAGTATTTGCTACTCTTGGCTAAGCTAGCGTTTGCTACTCTTGGCAAAGTTAGCGTTGGCTACACTGGGCAATGTTAGCATTGGCTACTCTTGGCTAAGTAACCGTTGGCTACACTTGGCTAAGTTAGTGTTGGCTACACTTGGCTAAGTTAGCGTTGGCTACACTTGGCTATGTTAGAGTAGGCTACACTTGGCTATGTTAGTGTTGTCTACTATTGGCCATGTAAGTGTTTGCTACTCTTGACTAAGTTAGCATTGGCTATACTTGGCTAAGTTAGCGTGATTACTCTTGGCTAAGTTAGCATTTGCTACTCTTGGCTAAGCTAGCGTTTGCTACTCTAGGCAAAGTTAGTGTTTGCTACACTTGGCAATGTTAGCATTGGCTACCCTTGGCTAAGTTATCGTTTGCTACACTTGGCAACATTACATTGGCTACCCTTGGCTAAGTTAGCGTTGGCTACACTTGGCTATGTTAGAGTAGGCTACACTTGGCAACGTTAGCATTGGCTACCCTTGGCTATGTTAGAGTAGGCTACACTTGGCTATGTTAGTGTTGGCTACTATTGGCCATGTAAGCGTTTGCTACTCTTGGCTAAGTTAGCATTGGCTACACTTGACTAAGTTAGCCCTTGCTACACTTGGCTAAGTTAGCGTTTGCTACACTTGGCAACGTTAGCATTGGCTACCCTTGGCTAAGTTAGCGTTGGCTACACTTGGCTAAGTTAGTGTTGGCTACACTTGGCTATGTTAGAGTAGGCTACACTGGGCTATGTTAATGTTGGCTACTATTGGCCATGTAAGTGTTTGCTACTCTTGGCTAAGCTAGCGTTTAATACTCTTGGCAAAGATAGCGTTGGCTACACTTGGCTAAGTTAGTGTTGGCTACACTTGGCTAAGTTAGCATTGGCTACCCTTGGCTAAGTTAGCGTTGGCTACACTTGCCTAAGTTAGCCCTTGCTACACTTGAATAAGTTAGCGTTTGCTACACTTGGCAATGTTACATTGGCTACCCTTGGCTAAGTTAGCGTTGGCTACACTTGGCTACGCTAGCGTTTGATACTCTTGGCAAAGTTATCGTTGGCTACACTGGGCAATGTTAGCATTGGCTACCCTTGGCTAAGTTAGCGTTGGCTACACTTGGCTAAGTTAGTGTTGGCTACACTTGGCTAAGTTAGCGTTGCTACTCTTGGCTAAGTTAGCATTTGCAACTCTTGGCTAAGCTAGCGTTTGCTACTCTTAGCAATGTTAGCATTGGCTGCCCTTGACTAAGTTATCATTGGCTAGACTTGGCTAAGTTAGTGTTGGCTACACTTGGCTAAGTTAGCGTAGGCTACACTTGGCTATGTTAGTGTTGGCTACTATTGGCCATGTAAGTGTTTGCTACTCTTGCCTAAGTTAGCATTGGCTACACTTGGCTAAGCTAGCGTTTGATACTCTTGGCAAAGTTAGCGTTGGCTACACTGGGCAATGTTAGCATTGGCTACCCTTGGCAAAGTTAGCGTTGGCTACACTTTGCTAAGTTGGCGTTGGCTAAACTTGGCTAAGTTAGTGTTGGCTACACTTGGCTAAGTTAGTGTTGGCTACACTTGGCAATGTTAGCATTGGCTACCCTTGGCTAAGTTAGCGTTGGCTACACTTGGCTATGTTAGAGTAGGCTACACTTGGCTATGTTAGTGTTGGCTACTATTGGCCATGTAAGTGTTTGCTACTCTTGACTAAGTTAGCATTGGCTACACTTGGCTAAGTTAGCGTTGCTATTCTTGGCTAAGTTAGCATTTGCTACTCTTTACTAAGCTAGCGTTTGCTACTCTTGGCAAAGTTAGCGTTGGCTACACTGGGTAATGTTAGCATTGGCTACCCTTGGCTAAGTAACCGTTGGCTACACTTGGCTAAGTAAGTATTGGCTACACTTGGCTAAGTTAGCGTTGGCTACACATGGCAATGTTAGCATTGGCTACCCTTGGCTAAGTTAGTGTTGCTACTCTTGGCAAAGTTAGCATTTGCTACTCTTGGCTAAGCTAGCGTTTGCTACTCTTGGCAAAGTTAGCGTTGGCTAAACTGGAAAATGTTAGCATTGGCTACCCTTGGCTATGTTAGCGTTGATAACATTTGGCTAAGTTAGTGTTAGCTACACTTTGCTAAGTTAGCGTTGGCTACACTTGGCTATGTTAGAGTAGGATACACTTGGCTGTTAGTGTTGGCTACTATTGGCCATGTAAGTGTTTGCTACTCTTGACTAAGTTAGCATTGGCTACACATGGCTAAGTTAGCGTTGCAACTCTTGGCTAAGTTAGCATTTGCTACACTTGGTTAAGCTAGCGTTTGCTACTCTTGGCAAAGTTAGCGTTGGCTACACTGGGCAATGTTAGCATTGGCTACCCTTGGCTAAGTTAGTGTTGCTACTCTTGGCAAAGTTAGCATTTGCTACTCTTGGCTAAGCTAGCGTTTGCTACTCTTGGCAAAGTTAGCGTTGGCTAAACTGGAAAATGTTAGCATTGGCTACCCTTGGCTAAGTTAGCGTTGGCTACACTTGGCTAAGTTAGTGTTGGCTACACTTGGCTAAGTTAGCGTTGGCTACACTTGGCTATGTTAGAGTAGGCTACACTTTGCTATATTAGTGTTGGCTACTATTGGCCATGTAAGTGTTTGCTACTCTTGACTAAGTTAGCATTGGCTACACATGGCCAAGTTATCGTTGCTACTCTTTGCTAAGTTAGCATTTGCTACTCTTGGCTAAGCTAGCGTTTGCTACTCTTGGCAAAGTTAGCGTTGGCTAAACTGGAAAATGTTAGCATTGGCTACCCTTGGCTAAGTTAGCGTTGTCTACACTTGGCTAAGTTAACGTTGGCTACACTTGGCTAAGTTAGTGTTGGCTACACTTCGCTAAGTTAGCATTGGCTACACTTGGCTATGTTAGAGTAGGCTACACTTGGCTATGTTAGTGTTGGCTACTATTGGCCATGTAAGTGTTTGCTACTCTTGACTAAGTTAGCATTGGATACACTTGGCTAAGTTAGCGTTGGCTACACTTGGCTATGTTAGAGTAGGCTACACTTGGCAACGTTAGCATTGGCTATCCTTGGCTATGTTAGACTAGGCTACACTGGGCTATGTTAATTTTGGCTACTATTGGCCATGTAAGTGTTTGCTACTCTTGGATAAGCTAGCGTTTAATACTCTTGGCAAAGTAAGCGTTAGCTACACTTGGCTAAGTTAGTGTTGGCTACACTTGGCTAAGCTAGCGTTTGCTACTCTTGGAAAAGTTAGCGTTGGCTACACTGGGCAATGTTAGCATTGGCTACACTTGGCTGTTAGTGTTGGCTACTATTGGCCATGTAAGTGTTTGCTACTCTTGACTAAGTTAGCATTGGCTACACTTGGCTAAGTTAGCGTTGCAACTCTTGGCTAAGTTAGCATTTGCTACTCTTGGTTAAGCTAGCGTTTGCTACTCTTGGAAAAGTTAGCGTTGGCTACACTGGGCAATGTTAGCATTGGCTACCCTTGGCTAAGTTAGCGTTGGCTACACTTGGCTATGTTAGAGTAGGCTACACTTGGCTTTGTTAGTGTTGTCTACACTTGGCAACGTTACATTGGCTACCCTTGGCTAATTTAGCGTTGGCTACTCTTGGCTAAGCTAGCGTTTGATACTCTTGGCAAAGTTAGCGTTGGCTATACTGGGCAATGTTAGCATTGGCTACCCTTGGCTAAGTTAGCGTTGGCTACACTTGGCTAAGTTAGTGTTGGCTACACTTGGCTAAGCTAGCGTTTGCTACTTTTGGCAAAGTTAGCGTTGGCTACACTTGGCAATGTTAGCATTGGTTCCCCTTGGCTAAGTTAGCGTTGGCTACACTTGGCTATGTTAGTGTTGGCTACCCTTGGCTAAGTTAGCGTTGGCTACACTTGGCTAAGTTAGTGTTGGCTACCCTTGGCTAAGTTAGCGTTGGCTACACTTGGCTAAGTTAGTGTTGGCTACCCTTGGATTAGTTAGCGTTGGCTACACTTGGCTAAGTTAGTGTTGGCTACACTTGGCTAAGCTAGCGTTTGCTACTCTTGGCAAAGTTAGCGTTGGCTAAACTGGAAAATGTTAGCATTGGCTACCCTTGGCTAAGTTAGCGTTGGCTACACTTGGCTATGTTAGAGTAGGATACACTTGGCTGTTAGTGTTGGCTACTATTGGCCATGTAAGTGTTTGCTACTCTTGGCTAAGTTAGCATTGGCTACACTTGGCTAAGTTTGTAACTGTTGCTTGTAGTGGTGATAGGATTAGCAGTATCTAGTTGATCTTGTCGATCTCGTCAATACTCCCGTGCAAAAGCCACTCTCGCCAAATGGGGATACCTAAATGACGGGGACGTTGTGTGTGACTGCGGCATCGAACCACAAACCATGCAGCACCTCCTGATATGCCCCCTGCTGGAGCAACCCTGCACAGCATCGGACTTGGCAGAGTTTAATGAGAAGGGACAGCATTGTGTTCAGCTGTGGCTGAACCACATCTAGCCAAGCCTTGTAACTGACTGTCTTGTGGACACGATAAGAAGAAGAAGACTTGGCTAAGTTAGCGTTGCAACTCTTGGCTAAGTTAGTGTAACACTAGCTTATTAACTAGACAAGGTATCTATATATGGGTTTGGGCCAGATCAGAAGAAACCAAGTTCGCCTCGGAAGAGAGATGGTCTGCACAAGAATGAAGCACTGACAACAGATCTATGTTTTGAAGGTAAGGAAATGTGTTTCTCTTTCCAGTTCTTCCTTACCTTCTTTGGTTTATTTTCTTTCCACAAGTCAGGATAATACACTGTACAATGAATTAAACAAAATGAATGAATATGTACCAAAACACCCTGGGTCTGATGCCCAAACCTTCCCTGGTTCCACTACTTTAGTTATTATTTTAATTATATCTACTCACTGTTTTAATTATTATCTATATACTATTTTAATTATTATCTATTTACTGTTTTAATTATTATCTATATACTATTTTAATTATTATCTATATACTATTTTAATTATTATCTATATGCTATTTCAATATTATAACTTAAACTAACTGGATTAGCTAATTCTAGGAACCAGGACTCTTAATATTTGAAAGAAGACCCTTATATCCAAACCATCTCAAATCAAAAGCTCTGTTAACACAAAAGCAATAAAACAAACAAAATGGTTTCCCTGAGCAGTGTACTTAACAAAGAACCTGAATCCTATTACAACTTAGTTATCTCTATCCATTTACACACAACGACTTCACTCATTCCATGAATGGTGGTCAAACTCTGTCCATGTGTTCAGGGAACTTGGTGTCCGTGGCCCTTTAAATCAGTTCAGTGATACGAATCCGTCCTGGGAAACGTGTCGTTGAGTGCGCTTATCCTACCGCTCTGTAGAAGGCGCGGTTTAACTCTGTCCTTGTTCACTTCACAGGTCGTTCTCGTGGGAGGCTCGCCAGCCTGTCCGCCGCCGATGCAGTCCAAAGGAACCAGCAGACGAACAGACGAATCCAGGATCCAAATCGATCCAACACAAAACCCAGCCTTGCAATACAAAACCATACGTGCATATCAACGTCTCATTCAATAAAGTGCATTTACAACCTGTACCTGGGTTCAACTCTTTTCATTATGTCATGCATCACATGGCTGTATAGCGGCCCCTCGTGCTTTTGAGGAACAATGTTGCGACATTCCAACTATCGTTATACCGCACATTACACTCAATTATCATGTTACCACAACTTTCTAATACACATTTCTCTTGTTTGAGACTCACCAAGGATTTATCTGATGCTAACTAGCAACCGTCTCGACGAGTGTGTGCTGAATCCCTTCGCACACTTCTCACAATATCCACAAAGGTTCTTCTTTCTAATTCAATTCAGGATATCATACCAGTATTCTCTCTTCTATCAGTAATCTGAGGATAGTTATCATATACCAACGGGACGATGTCTTAAACATCCACACCTCATGTCATTCCTGACTCGACCAAGGAAAATCTGGTATTGACCGGAGTTCACGGTAAACGTAGGAGGCGGGCCTAACGCTCTGATTGGTCAAATCTCATTTCAATGTTAGAGATAAGTTTTGGAGTCATTGGAGCTCTAGTAACCAGGGGTTACACACTCCCCCCTCAAAGGTGTGTACGTCCCGTTACACCTACACTGATATCTGGGATCTTGCAGTATGTCTATGAAAGCAGAGCTTATACCCTGGAACAGTGACTGCACCAAAGACACAAAGGGATTCCCTAATTGTGTATAATGCAGTCTATCTGGGGGGGTTCTGTGTCTAGTGGGCTGTATACGTGGGATGTCTTGTTCAATCTCATCTCTTATAGTTCCAACCTCAGTGGCCTCAGGCTGCTGCTCTTGGGGACCTTCATCACTGTTAGACATGTCGGAGGGCACTGGAAGGCCTTCCGCCATTTCACTGGGAGCATCCTCTGGAACTTCACAAAGCCTCTCAAATGAGCATCTCCGCTTTGCCGCTAGCCCCGATGAGGAAGTGCCTCCCTCAGGCTCTGGATCAGCTGGTTTCTCTCTTGCAGTTTCAGTCTCAGGTGGGGTTTCTCCTTCAACCTCAAGTTCAGGTAAACTCTCTTTCCCAGGATCACGTGGAAGGGGGTGCAGCTTCCCCGGAACAACCATAGCTGGCCGTGCTTCCTGCATTGGTTGGTTCCTCTCCCTCTGTACTGGTTCCATGTCTGACAAGGTTCTAGTGTCAACCTCAACTGTTCCTCCATACGGGTAGTAGTAAACACATCCCTCCTCGGAATCAGATGGATCTCTCATGTCTTCAGGTTCTTCATCATCCTCGATGCCTGGGTTTTGTCGCGTTTGAGGCCTACGGATGCCCCTTTTTGGAGCTGGACCTTCCGGTTCAACCACAGGTAGGAACCCACAGGGTAGTAACAAGTCCCGGTGCAGGGTCCGAAGGGGGCCATCTTTGGAGTCTGGCCGGACAGTGTACACAGGAAGATCGCTAGCACGTCGGACCACCACATGCACGCCAGACTCCCACTTGTCGGCCAACTTGTGCTTCCCTCTTATCCGGACATTCCGCACAAGAACACGATCACCTGCTTCCAGGGTTGAGTCCACGACCCTCTTGTCGAATCTGCGCTTGTTGCGGTCAGCCGTCTTTGCCGCATTCCGGGTGGCAATTTTATAACTCTCTTCCAATCGACTTCTCAGATCGTGCACATACTGAGAGTGTGACTTTTGAGGCTTGTTGACAGGTAGGCCGAAAGCCAGATCGATTGGCAGTCGGGGTTGTCGTCCAAACATCAACTCATATGGAGAAAATCCAGTCACATCGTTTCTCGTACAGTTGTACGCGTGCACTAGCGGCTTGACGAAATCCTTCCAGTGAGTCTTGTTCTTGTTTTCCAGGGTTCCCAACATCTGGAGGAGTGTCCTGTTGAAACGTTCCACAGGGTTCCCTCTTGGGTGATATGGTGTGGTTCTAGTTTTCTGGATACCAGCGATGCGGCACAGCTCTTTGATGGTGTGCGACTCGAAGTCTGGCCCTTGGTCACTATGGAGCCTTTCAGGGAACCCATAATGCACGAGGAAGTTGTCCCATAAACACTTTGCCACTGTCTGTGCTTTCTGATTTGGGGTAGGGACAGCAACTGCGTACTTTGTGAAGTGGTCCGTGATCACCAGTACGTCTCTTGTGTTAGTCCGATCAGGCTCTATGGAGAGAAAGTCCATGCAGACCAGCTCCAATGGCCTGCTGGTTGTGATGTTCACCAGAGGGGCTGCTCTCTCCTGCTGAGTTTTCCGGCGAACACAACGTTCACATCTCTTGATTTTCTCTTCCACATCCACAGACATCCTTGGCCAATAAAACCTGGACCTTGCAAGGTCAAGAGTTCGTTCTGCACCTAGGTGACCTAGGTCATCGTGTAGGCTTCTTAGTACAGTAGCCCTTAAGTCTGCGGGGAGCGCCAGCTGGTACACTAGGTCCCCTTGATCTTGTCTCCTTCTGTATAACACCCCATTTCTTATCTCCAACCGATTCCACTCTCTCAACCACAAGCCTATGTCAGGGAGTTCTCTCCTTTGGGTAGGAGGAGGCTTTTCTCCAGTTTGCAGCTGTTCTATGACCGCCCTAAGATCTGGGTCTGCTCTCTGCCGTTCCATCAAGTCCTCTTCCGACAGATGTGGAATTACCGGAAGACCATGCTCATTTTCCCGTTGGAACCCGCTGGGTAGAGCATCGGTGTGCAGGGCTAGGGACTCCACTAAAGCCACAGGCGAGTACGGAGGCCCAAGACTTGCATTCGGTTGATAGACCTGATGTTTCTCACAGATGGCGGTCACTACTTCGGGAAGGACATCGGTGTGCTCCATATCCATCAGATGGTGTAGTGTGAACTGCTTGATCCTATCTCTCTCTTTCTGTGACACTGGGTCATCCATGAGATCACCATGGGGCCGTCGGGAGAGCCCATCTGCATCTTGGTTCTGCCTTCCTGCTCTGTACTGAAGTTTGAAGGAATATGTCGACAGGCTTGACAACCACCTATAACTCATGGCGTCTAGCTTGGCTGATGTCAGGATGTAAGTTAGCGGATTGCTATCAGTTACAGCCGTGAAGTCTGTCCCGTAGAGATAATCACTAAACTTTGCAGTGACAGCCCATTTGAGAGCTAGGAATTCAAGCTTGTGAGCAGGGTACTTGGCTTCGCTCTTAGTCAGCCCTCTGCTCGCAAAAGCTATGGCTCTTTTCTTCCCGTCCTGCTCCTGGTATAACGCTGCGCCCAGTCCAGTGGTACTGGCGTCTGTATGTAATATGTACGGACGTTTTGGGTCAGCGAATCCCAGCACTGGAGCAGAGGTGAGCTTCTCGATCAAGGTCTCAAATGCCTGCTGGCAGGGTGGTGTCCATCTATCGCCGAAAGATCCACCAGGATTGAAGTACTGTTTATCCGGCTCTTTCTTCTTCTTGCTGCTCTTCCGAAGTGGAGGATACCCTGCGGTAAGGTCGTTCAAGGGCTTTGTGATCTTAGCGTAGTCCTGAACGAACCTTCGGTAGTACCCGGAAAACCCAAGGAAGGACCTCAGCTGTTGAAGATTTGTGGGCCTCGGCCAGGTCTCTAGGGCCTCTATCTTTCCGGGATCTGTCTCAACTCCATGTTGGGAGACTATGTGACCCAAGTATTTTACAGATGTTTGGAAAAACTTGCATTTCTCCGGAGACAGCTTCAGCCCGTACTCCTTTAATTGTCGAAGGACGTGTGTTAGTCGAGATTCGTGTTCCTCCAGGGTTTCAGAGAAGACAATGATGTCGTCGATGAACACCAGTGCTTCTTTCCTGTTGAGGTCCCCTATACACTTCTCCATTAGCCTTTGGAACGAACTAGGTGCGTTCGTGATCCCTTGTGGCATTCTGTTGAACTCCCAGAACCCGAGGGGGCACACAAAGGCAGTTTTCTGCTTATCAGCCTCTTCCATCTCGATCTGGTAATAGCCTGACTTCAGATCAAGAACAGAGAACCACTTTGACCCAGTCAGCACAGAGAAAACTCCTTCCAGGTTGGGCAGAGCGTAGGCATCCTTTATGGTCTGAGAATTAAGTTTCCTGAAGTCAATGCACAGGCGCACTGAGTTGTTCTTCTTCCGGACCACAACGATAGGGGATGCGAAAGGAGACTCTGACTCACGAATGATGCCTGCTGCCAGCAGCTCCTGAAGGTGCTTCCGCACTGCGTCCACATCCTGAGGATGGATAGGCCTGGCTCTATGTTTGAAGGGGGTCTCATCACAGAGTTTGATATGATGCTTCACGTCATCAGTGTGGCCGTAGTCAAGATCATTTTGGGCGAACACCTCTGGCATAGAGTTCAACAGCTCTGTTATTCTGTCTTTCCACTTTAATGGCACAGGGGAGTTATCAAAGTCAAATTCCATCTTGGGCCTGACTAGCTCTGTCACTTGGTCAGTAGATTTCCTCAGATTAGCAGAGGGCTCCTTCCCCACCACTCTTTGGATAGAGTGTATCTCAGCTAGCACGGTCCTTGGGGGAATCACTATGTCACTCTGTGTTTCATTCCTGATCAGGACAGGCAAGTGGCAGGGGCGCTTATCTGGCAAGGTGTGCAAGCTGCTAGCTACCAGCAACCCACTGGGCAGGGACGACTCGGATGGTGGCTCTATAATGACCCATTTTTCTGTGTGGTTTCCAGTCACATGGATTAGTCCCTCCAGGACCACCGTGCTGCCAGCTGGTACAACTTCGGGTGTGTTTCCCTTCACCTTCACTCTTCCCAGGTTGCCATTGCATGCCTGTTCCTGTCGTATCTTAAGGGTCTTGAGGACGGCACGGTATCCATAGAATGATGCCTGAGGACTGCCCGCATTTTCCTGTGTATAGCTAGAGTAAAGGGTATCTAGAGAGTTGGTACCAATAAGGATTTGGGGCGTGTTAGTCATATCTGGGACCACTAAGGCTAATGTGGGCACTTCAGTTTCAATTCCCAGAAACTCTTTTGGGAATGTTAAATTCAGCTCTACATACCCAAGGTATGGCACTGCCTGTCCATTTGCTCCCTCCACTTCCAACAAGTCGTTCAATGATTTCATTGGGCGAGTTGACAAGTGACTCTTATAGAGTGACAGGGGAATGGTGGTGACCTGGGATCCGGTGTCTAAGAGACAGTTGATTTCTTTTCCTCCTATTTTGATCAGAGCTGTGCACTTCATGCCTACCAATCCTCTAGGTAGCTTGATGGAAGATAATTTACTTTGAGCACTTTTGCTGATCACTGGTTCAGTTCTTTTAGGGCGCATCTCTTTTCTCTTGGTCCCTGTTTGCCCTCCAACAGAAACCGTCAGCAGTTTAACTGGTCCCATTTAATCTGCCTCTCTTTACACTGGTGCCTCTTTTCTTCAACCAGAGCAGGGTTCGGTTCATCTTCACAGTTTGGAGCAATGTGCCCATCTTCTCCGCAATGGAAACAGTACCAAGGACGGGGCCTGGAAGAAGCAGGGGCCCCACGATATGACTGCTCGGTTGCCTCATGGTCGGTTTTGATCGCCACACCTTTTGATCGTGGATTCCTCCTTATCTGATCGTCTTGCACTCGAAATGCAGTCATCTGAGCTTGGAGCTCGACGACTTGTCTCTTTAGTGCAGTAACCTCAGCTGATTCTGGCGGTTTCTTCTTGGTCGTTGGTTTAGCTGGTGCCTGCATGGCAACGACTTGAGCTTGAAGCTCAGAAACCTGTTCTCTCAGGGTATCAGTTTCAGTGGTGGTGGCCTCTGAGTCTTCCCAGGTGTGAGCAGCTTGACTGTGCACGACCGTTCTAGCCTTGGGAGCAGTGGAAACTTGCCTGTCTAGGCCAAGATGTCTTCTCATGCGATCTTCCTTCGCCGCGTGTCTATCCTCTTCTGTTCTGATAAGAAACACCAGCTCGGCGAACGAAGGCGGCTGTGCTTTCTTCTGTTCCAATTGAAGGTCTCTGATCAGCTCACGATTCCAACAGCCTCTGCAGAATTGCTTCAAGAGACATCGACCTCTTTCCTCCTCCACAATACCACCTCGTCTGATAGCTGTGCTCAGGGTGATTTGTAGTCTATTCAGGTAACTTGAGGGTCTTTCACCAGTGTTTTGAAAGGTGCCCATTAACTTGGCAACCAAGTCGTCTCCATCTTCCACTGACCCATAGACCGAGTCCAGGAGCTCAAGATATTCTGAAGGTGAGGCTCTGGGACCAACCTGTTTGATGACATCGGTGGCAGGGGGCAGTAGACTGTCGGCGATTTTCTGTGTTCTATGCAGGTCAGAGATGGATGGGTCCGTCATCAGGAGTTCAACACTCGCACGCCAGGTGTCATAATCGGGTTCATTATTAGGACGAGGACTTCTCCCAGAGAAGACTCGAAGACGAACAGAGATCTCTTGGTGAGACCTGGCAGCCTCAGTCTTCACGATGTGTTCAACTATTATCTTTTGCACACTAGGAGGGTTAACCGTCGTCATGGAGAGAACTGGTTGGATCATCGCGGAAACATGACCACTCCCTGCTCCTGCTAGGGTTTGGTGTGTTGCAGTTCGCTCGAGTCCCTTGGCTGGGCTTTTAGGTGTGTCATACTCGGGGTTCCACTCAGGGGAAGCGTGCGGGGAACCCACGGTGGTGGTTGCTTCAGCAGCTTCACTCCCTAGGTTCTGGGGCTCCGTCTCTAAGTTTGGCAGCTCTTGGGCTGGGGGATTAATCCCTCCCGCTGGGACCATCTTTGTCAACTCCTCCTGAAGTACTTCTTGGAAAGACCTCCCACTTGTTCTTGCTATATCTTGCAATGTGTCAAGGTATCCATTGGTGGCGCTACTACTAGCATCATGTGTGTAGACACTATCTAAAGCACGCACATTAAAGGTGACATTGGCGTCACGGAGACTCTTGTAGCCTAGGGGCAGTAAGGGTCTTAATGTCTGCATAGCGATGCCATCGCTCTTAAACTCAACTATGACGTGATGGTGAAATTCTGAGTTATGGTCATCGATCAGCAAAAGGCGATTTATAGGGCCATGGGATACTAATGTTTCCTCAAGCTCTTTGGGGTTAATCAGCGGAGTGCCATCAACAATGACAGAGTTAGGGATATCTACATGTTCAGCCTTCACTATATCCATTTTAAGGCTTTTAGATTACTATCATCGATTGTCTTTTCCTGTGGTGTGATCACTCTTGTACAAACACAGTCTCTCTCCTGGCTAGCTCGCCAACTTTATGTAACACTAGCTTATTAACTAGACAAGGTATCTATATATGGGTTTGGGCCAGATCAGAAGAAACCAAGTTCGCCTCGGAAGAGAGATGGTCTGCACAAGAATGAAGCACTGACAACAGATCTATGTTTTGAAGGTAAGGAAATGTGTTTCTCTTTCCAGTTCTTCCTTACCTTCTTTGGTTTATTTTCTTTCCACAAGTCAGGATAATACACTGTACAATGAATTAAACAAAATGAATGAATATGTACCAAAACACCCTGGGTCTGATGCCCAAACCTTCCCTGGTTCCACTACTTTAGTTATTATTTTAATTATATCTACTCACTGTTTTAATTATTATCTATATACTATTTTAATTATTATCTATTTACTGTTTTAATTATTATCTATATACTATTTTAATTATTATCTATATACTATTTTAATTATTATCTATATGCTATTTCAATATTATAACTTAAACTAACTGGATTAGCTAATTCTAGGAACCAGGACTCTTAATATTTGAAAGAAGACCCTTATATCCAAACCATCTCAAATCAAAAGCTCTGTTAACACAAAAGCAATAAAACAAACAAAATGGTTTCCCTGAGCAGTGTACTTAACAAAGAACCTGAATCCTATTACAACTTAGTTATCTCTATCCATTTACACACAACGACTTCACTCATTCCATGAATGGTGGTCAAACTCTGTCCATGTGTTCAGGGAACTTGGTGTCCGTGGCCCTTTAAATCAGTTCAGTGATACGAATCCGTCCTGGGAAACGTGTCGTTGAGTGCGCTTATCCTACCGCTCTGTAGAAGGCGCGGTTTAACTCTGTCCTTGTTCACTTCACAGGTCGTTCTCGTGGGAGGCTCGCCAGCCTGTCCGCCGCCGATGCAGTCCAAAGGAACCAGCAGACGAACAGACGAATCCAGGATCCAAATCGATCCAACACAAAACCCAGCCTTGCAATACAAAACCATACGTGCATATCAACGTCTCATTCAATAAAGTGCATTTACAACCTGTACCTGGGTTCAACTCTTTTCATTATGTCATGCATCACATGGCTGTATAGCGGCCCCTCGTGCTTTTGAGGAACAATGTTGCGACATTCCAACTATCGTTATACCGCACATTACACTCAATTATCATGTTACCACAACTTTCTAATACACATTTCTCTTGTTTGAGACTCACCAAGGATTTATCTGATGCTAACTAGCAACCGTCTCGACGAGTGTGTGCTGAATCCCTTCGCACACTTCTCACAATATCCACAAAGGTTCTTCTTTCTAATTCAATTCAGGATATCATACCAGTATTCTCTCTTCTATCAGTAATCTGAGGATAGTTATCATATACCAACGGGACGATGTCTTAAACATCCACACCTCATGTCATTCCTGACTCGACCAAGGAAAATCTGGTATTGACCGGAGTTCACGGTAAACGTAGGAGGCGGGCCTAACGCTCTGATTGGTCAAATCTCATTTCAATGTTAGAGATAAGTTTTGGAGTCATTGGAGCTCTAGTAACCAGGGGTTACATTAGCATTTGCTACTCTTGGTTAAGCTAGCGTTTGCTACTCTTGGCAAAATTAGCCTTGGCTACACTGGGCAATGTTAGCATTGGCTACCCTTGGCTAAGTTAGCGTTGGCTACACTTGGCTAAGTTGGCATTGGCTAAACATGGCTAAGTTAGTGTTGGCTACACTTGGCTAAGTTAGTGTTGGCTACACTTGGCAATGTTAGCATTGGCTACCCTTGGCTAAGTTAGCGTTGGCTACACTTTGCTAAGTTAGTATTGGCTACACTTGGCTAAGTTAGCGTTGACTACACTTGGGTATGTTAGAGTAGGCTACACTTGGCTATGTTAGTGTTGTCTACACTTGGCAATGTTACATTGGCTACCCTTGGCTAAGTTAGCGTTGGCTACACTTGGCTATGTTAGAGTAGGCTACACGTGGCTATGTTAGTGTTGTCTAAACTTGGCAACGTTACATTGGTTACCCTTGGCTAAGTTAGCGTTGGCTACACTTGGCTATGTTAGTGTTGGCTACCCTTGGCTAAGTTAGCGTTGGCTACTCTTGGCTAAGCTAGCGTTTGATACTCTTGGCAAAGTTAGCGTTGGCTATACTGGGCAATGTTAGCATTGGCTAACCTTGGCTAAGTTAGCGTTGGCTACACTTGGCTAAGTTAGTGTTGGCTACCCTTGGATAAGTTAGCGTTGGCTACACTTGGCTAAGTTAGTGTTGGCTACACTTGGCTAAGCTAGCGTTTGCTACTCTTGGCAAAGTTAGCGTTGGCTACACTGGGCAATGTTAGCATTGGCTACCCTTGAATAAGTTAGCGTTGGCTACACTTGGCTAAGTTAGTGTTGGCTACACTTGGCTAAGCTAGCGTTTGCTACTCTTGGCAAAGTTAGCGTTGGCTACACTGGGCAATGTTAGCATTGGCTACCCTTGGCTATGTTAGCGTTGGCTACACTTGGCTAAGTTAGTGTTGGCTACACTTGGCTAAGTTAGCGTTGGCTACACTTGGCTATGTTAGAGTAGGCTACACTTTGCTATGTTAGTGTTGGCTACTATTGGCCATGTAAGTGTTTGCTACTCTTGACTAAGTTAGCATTGGCTACACTTGGCTAAGTTAGCGTTGCTACTCTTGGCTAAGTTAGCATTTGCTACTCTTGGCTAAGCTAGCATTTGCTACTCTTGGCAAAGTTAGCGTTGGCTAAACTGGAAAATGTTAGCATTGGCTACCCTTGGCTAAGTTAGCGTTGGCTACACTTGGCTAAGTTAATGTTGGCTACTCTTGGCTAAGTTAACGTTGGCTACACTTGGCTATGTTAGAGTAGGCTACACTTGGCTGTTAGTGTTGGCTACTATTGGCCATGTAAGTGTTTTCTACTCTTGACTAAGTTAGCATTGGCTACACTTGGCTAAGTTAGCGTTGCAACTCTTAGCTAAGTTAGCATTTGCTACTCTTAGTTAAGCTAGCGTTTGCTACTCTTGGCAAAGATAGCGTTGGCTACACTGGGCAAAGTTAGAATTGGCTACACTTGGCTAAGTTAGCGTTGGCTACACTTGGCTAAGTTGGCGTTGGCTAAACTTGGCTAAGTTAGTGTTGGCTACACTTGGCTAAGTTAGTGTTGGCTACACTTGGCAATGTTAGCATTGGCTACCCTTGGCTAAGTTAGCATTGGCTACACTTGGCTATGTTAGAGTAGGCTACACTTGGCTATGTTAGTGTTGGCTAATATTGGCCATGTAAGTGTTTGCTACTCTTGGCTAAGTTAGCATTGGCTACACTTAGCTAAGTTAGCGTTGCTATTCTTGGCTAAGTTAGCATTTGCTACTCTTGGCTAAGCTAGCATTTGCTACTCTTGGCAAAGTTAGCGTTGGCTACACTGGGCAATGTTAGCATTGGCTACCCTTGGCTATGTAACCGTTGGCTACACTTGGCTAAGTTAGTGTTGGCTACACTTGGCTAAGTTAGCGTTGGCTACACTTGGCTATGTTAGAGTAGGCTACACTTGGCTATGTTAGTGTTGTCTACTATTGGCCATGTAAGTGTTTGCTACTCTTGACTAAGTTAGCATTGGCTACACTTGGCTAAGTTAGCGTTATTACTCTTGGCTAAGTTAGCATTTGCTACTCTTGGCTAAGCTAGCGTTTGCTACTCTAGGCAAAGTTAGTGTTGGCTACACTTGGCAATGTTAGCATTGGCTATCCTTGGCTAAGTTATCGTTTGCTACACTTGGCAACATTACATTGGCTACCCTTGGCTATGTTAGCGTTGGCTACACTTGGCTATGTTAGAGTAGGCTACACTTGGCAACGTTAGCATTGGCTACACTTGGCTATGTTAGAGTAGGCTACACTTGGCTATGTTAGTGTTGGCTACTATTGGCCATGTAAGCGTTTGCTACTCTTGGCTAAGTTAGCATTGGCTACACTTGCCTAAGTTAGCCCTTGCTACACTTGGCTAAGTTAGCGTTTGCTACACTTGGTAACGTTAGCATTGGCTACCCTTGGCTAATTTAGCGTTGGCTACACTTGGCTAAGTTAGTGTTGGCTACACTTGGCTAAGCTAGCGTTTGCTACTCTTGGCAAAGTTAACGTTGGCTACACTTGGCAATGTTAGCATTGGCTACCCTTGGCTAAGTTAGCGTTGGCTACACTTGGCTAAGTTAGTGTTGGCTACACTTGGCTAAGTTAGCGTTGGCTACACTTGGCTATGTTAGAGTAGGCTACACTTTGCTATCTTAGTGTTGGCTACTATTGGCCATGTAAGTGTTTGCTACTCTTGCCTAAGTTAGCATTGGCTACTGTAACCCAGGTCATGTAGACTGGTTACTGATGGATAGATGAGGATGTTCTGTCGGGTAATGTCACTGGTGAAAAGGAGGAGCAAGTCTGCCTAGCTTGACTGCTGCTGACTAGTGGCCAGCCAATGATACAAAGACCTGTGAATTCCCCCAATCAGACGGCACCCCTCTATTACTTGCCCCGCCCCTTCTCTGTCTCTGCCGCTGCTCTGCTGTGAACCCCCACTCACACAGAACCAACCTGCGCTGAAGGAGAGAGACCTAGTCACAGAGCACAGGCTAATTAATAAGTTCTGAATCTAAAAGTGGATATAGTGTACAGTGCGCACGCCTTGCCCATCATCTCGGTGTTGCCAGAGGGCTGAGAGTTGTTTCAAACAACATTGCTGAGTGTGCTGGGTGTGTGCTGCCTCTGTACTGCATCACCAGTCCTGGTGATTAGAGGATAACTTTATTTGGATGCCATTGGTCAGGTTTTTTGGATGAGGCCAGAGTCTGGGTCTACCAGGGATGGCGAGCTGCTGAAGGAGATTACATGCGAAGACCATCTTGGGATTTTCCTTGGCGACTCACTCTGCACTGAATCTGTGGTTCTGCCAGTGTGGTGGATGGAACTGATCTTGAAAGGAACTCTGAACTCTGCACGGTATCCATCCCATGGTGCTGCACTCCACAGTGTAGTTGGACTGTCGGTTGACTCACTCACATACATCCATCTGTGGTTAAATGTTGGGTTTATTGACTGGGGATTGATGTGTTATTGTGGATTGACTGATTGTGATTTCATGCTTACAGTTAAAGAAAGATATTTACCAGGGTGCACCCATAGTTTAGAACCCGTAGGATTTAAATCCTAAACTTAAAGGTTGTTTAAGAAAAGTAAGTTTATGTCAAGTGGTGACTACAAGTCACATTTGTTTTTCTACTGAGCTCATTGTAATTTGTCTGTCTGTTATATGTGTATTTTGGTACCAGTTCCTTTACTTCTATTTTTCTAAATACAAGCCGGCGCTTCTTTAATTCCTACACACCTGTCTTGTCTCGTCATTGGGTTACTCTTAAATGCTCCAGTAGACGAACCTTAACAATTACTAACCCAGGATTAATACCTTATATGGTAGTGGTTATAAGTCCATTACACACAGGTGATACACGTGTTACATAAAATATGGCGAGCTAGCCAGGAGCATTGTGGGTAATTAATGACTAAACGAGATAACAGGTATTGATAAAAAAAAAAATATATATATATATACAAATAACTTGAAGTTAATTTGAAGCCCGGTCAAATGGAAATAGTTATGAGTGAACAGGTCAAAATCCCTAACTCAGTCATAGTTAGTGGGCTTATCGGTGTAGAATTTGATGAGGAAATCACTGAACACTTAAAAACTCATGGCAAAATTAACCGTATACTCCCCATTGAAGATGATGAATCTCCATTTTATGGGCAGTTAATTTATGAGTTTGAGTCTGGCGCGTCCATGGAGTCACTTCAGTCCTTGTTGCCCCTTACTTATGACAGCCCCAGCAGAGCAGATGTCACGTACAAAGTGAAGGCCTTAGCTTCCGTGTACACTCCTACAGCAAGCAGTAGCGCCACCTGTACTTACCTTGAAGAGCTGCAAACCATAGCTAAGCTAAGCGGGAAATCCTTTGAAGAACTGCTACGAGGAGAGCTTGCTAAACTTACCACATCTGCTGCTTCACCTCTGAGTAACAGTGAAGACGGAGCAAGTGAATTTCCAGGGCCAGGCCCAAGACAGACCCCAGTTGACTGGACCCTCGCGCCGCCACTGGCTGCCACATTCCAACCAATCCTTGAGTCGACGAGTTCAGTTGATCTAACTTCCACACTTGGTGCAAGTTCTCAACCCAGGGTCACCTTCGATCTGACATCAGTTCCACCACCCACTATGAAACCTCAGCCACCTGCTTTACCGATTCAACTTCAAAACCTGACCAATGACAACACATCACCTGTCCAAGCACAGGTTGAATCAAAAACATATCCACACCTCAGTGTAACTGACGTGAACCCTCCTGACATACAGAGGGTCGTCATTGAACACATTGTGAGAAGCCAAGAAGCTGCATCGCATCATCTTGCTCCTTCACGTCTCAGAGCCTTTTCAGGCAGATCTCCCCGTCCAGCCAACGAGGTTGACTATGACACATGGCGTACCAATGTCGAACTGATGATGAATGACCCTGCTATCTCAGACCTGCACCGGTCTAGGAGAATCCTTGACAGTCTTCTGCCACCAGCTATTGAAGTCACCAAGCACTTGGGTCCACAAGCATCCCCCGCAGCTTATCTTGAGCTGCTAGATTCTGCTTATGGCACAGTAGAAGATGGAGATGAGCTCTTTGCCAAGTTCCTGACTACGTTCCAAGACCCAAATGAAAAGCCTTCCAGCTACTTACACAGGTTGCAGGTAGTTTTGGGTTCAGCAGTGAGAAGAGGTGGCGTATCTGCCAGCGAAGTCAACCGACATCTCCTCAACCAGTTCTGTCGAAATTGCTGGGACAATGCACTTCTAACTGACCTCCAGCTGAAGCACAGAAAGAACAATCCCCCTTCATTTGCAGAGTTGCTGTTGCTCCTTCGCACAGAAGAGGATAAACATGCTGCAAAAGTAACTCGCATGAAGCAACACCTTGGTGCCTCCAAGCAACGTGTCACGTCACATCTGCAGAGTGCATGTGCCTATACTGATTCAAATGAGACTGAACAGTTGCAGAAGCAAGTCGCTGCTCTTCAAAGTCAACTCACAAACTTGAAGAAAGCTAAGACTGAAAAGGACAAATCAGCTAATCCCAAAGTAGCTACAGACTACAAAGCCAAGAGTCAAAAGCATGAGAAGCAGCTAACCTCAAGCCGTAATTCAAGCAAACCCCGGCCTTGGTACTGCTTCCGGTGCGGTGAAGATGGGCATATTAAACCATCGTGTGAGAATGAGCCAAACCCTTCACTTGTCGCAGCCAAGAGGAAGCTACTGAACGACAGACAACTTCAGTGGGAAGCTCAACCCGCTTCATCAGATGAGGATCATTTAAACAACTAGCAGCCCCTGTTGAGGGACAAATAGGAGCTGCAAGTAATGAGACCCGTCCCACTGTAACCAAACAGAGAGCCTCACTGAAATGTGCCATATAAAGCAACCCATGAACTTCCAGAGTTTAGTTGAACAAAGTATACGGCCCAGTCACCATTGCAGACCAAGAAGTGAACTGTCTTTTAGACACAGGGTCTCAAGTTACTACAGTCCCCCTGTCGTTCTATGAGCAACACTTATCGAGTCAAGCCATTAAGTCCTTAAACAACCTACTCGGGGTAGAAGGAGCTAATGGACAAGAAGTCCCTTACCTGGGATACGTTGAACTGAGCATAACCTTTCCTAAGGAGTTTGTAGGGGTTGATACAGAAGTGCCAACGTTAGCATTGGTTGTTCCCCATCTCCGTGCTGAAGAACAAGTACTAATTGGCACCAACACCCTTGATGTCCTCTACACGGATTATGCTCAGAAGACACCTGCCCTACCCCAGCCTACCTCATTTGGCTATCGTGCAGTTTTAAAGCTTCTACAGCTCAGACAACAGCAAGCTGAAGATGGTAATTTGGGATGGGTGAAACTACAAGGAAACATACCAGAAGTTGTTCCAGCCGGCCACCAAGTAGTTCTCAACGGATGTATCAGTGTGCGTGGGTCCCACACTGACAAATGGGCCATCCTTGAACCCCCTTCAATGTCCTCCTTGCCAGGCGGCCTACTTGTTTCCAGCTGCCTGTTCTCCCTCCCAACTGCCAGACACCACACCCAGCTGCCTGTGGTGATAAAAAACGAGTCAGGGCATGACATTACCATACCCCCAAGAACGGTGCTGGCTGAAGTAAATGCTGTTCAGCAAGTAATACAAAAAGAACCTGCAGTAGCTGACCCCAGCCCTGCAGATAAGTCCGACAGACCCAAATTGAAATTTGACTTTGAAGATTCTCCCATATCCACTGAGTGGAAAGAGCGTGTGACCAGCAAACTCAACTCAATGCCCGAGGTGTTTGCACACCATGACCTTGATTTCGGTCATACTGACAAGGTCAAACATCGCATGAGGCTCAGTGATGAGACTCCTTTCAAGCAGCGAGCAAGACCCATACACCCCCAAGACCTTGAGGCAGTTCGAAAACATCTTCAGGAGCTGTTGAGTTCCGGTGTCATTCGAGAGTCTGAGTCCCCCTTCTCATCACCAATCGTCGTAGTGAGGAAAAAGAATGGTGATGTAAGACTCTGCATTGACTACCGCAAGCTCAATCTGCAAACCATCAAAGATGCATACGCTCTGCCCCACCTAGAAGAAGCCTTCTCCGCCCTAAGTGGGTCGAAGTGGTTCTCCGTGCTTGATCTCAAATCTGGGTACTACCAGATTGAGATGGAGGAAGAAGACAAGCAGAAGACAGCATTCGTCTGCCCCCTAGGCTTCTGGGAGTTTTGTAGGATGCCTCAAGGAATCACCAATGCACCATCCACCTTTCAACGCTTGATGGAACGGTGTATGGGCGACATCAATCTGAAAGAGGTCTTGGTCTTCATAGACGACTTAATTGTCTTTTCAGAGACATTGGAAGAGCACGAGAGCAGACTGCTTCGAGTATTGTCACGTCTGAAAGAATATGGCCTGAAGTTGTCGCCAGAAAAATGCAAGTTTTTCCAGACTTCTGTCCGATATCTGGGACACATCGTCTCCCAAAATGGAGTAGAGACTGACCCAGAGAAGATAAAAGCCCTTTCAACTTGGCCAATTCCCTGTACCCTTAAGGCATTAAGGTCCTTTCTAGGCTTCTCAGGGTACTACAGGAGATATGTCAAGGATTACTCGAAAATAGTCAAACCGCTAAATGACTTGACCTCCGGTTACCCACCACTCCGGAAAGGTTCCAAACCCACTAAGGAGCAGAGTGCACAGTACCACAACCCCAAAGAACCTTTCGGCAGTCGTTGGACATCCACCTGCCAGCAAGCTTTTCAAACCATCATCGACAAGCTCACATCCGCTCCTGTACTGGGTTTTGCTGATCCTAAGCTGCATTACATCCTGCATACCGATGCAAGTACCACCGGGCTAGGAGCAGCCTTATACCAGGAACAAGAGGGGAGGATGCGAGTCATCGCGTTTGCTAGCAGAGGGTTGTCACGGAGCGAGTCCAGATATCCAGCTCACAAGCTTGAATTCTTGGCACTCAAATGGTCGGTCACCGAGAAATTAAAAGACTATCTGTATGGCTGTCCATTCACTGTGGTCACTGACAGTAACCCTCTGACGTATCTCCTCACTTCTGCGAAGCTTGATGCCACAAGTTACAGGTGGTTAGCAGCCCTGTCAACTTTCTCTTTCAAACTTCAGTATCGTGCTGGTAAGCAAAACCAAGATGCTGACGGTCTCTCAAGACGTCCCCATGGTGAGCTGTCAGACGACTTAACATCACAGAAAGAGCGAGAGCGCATACAGCAGTTCACGCGACAGCATCTAGCAGACCCCGACATTGTACAAGCCATCTGCGAAAGGCATCTCATCTGCCAAAGAACAGACGATTCTGATGATATTGACCCCGGTATCACTCTGGTTGAGTCTCTTGCCATCTCTGCAGATGCCATACCAAGCATCTTTGAACAAGAAAGTTCATCTGTCATCCCTCATTTCTCAAGCGAGGAGATAAAGGAGAAGCAGAGAGCAGATCCTAGCATCAGAGAGGTCATCTATCAGCTCGAGTCTGGAGAGAAGCCCCCTCCTACTGCTAGAGCTGAGCTCCCAGAACTCCCGCTCTTGTTGCGGGAGTGGAATCGTCTGGAGTTGAGAAGCGGAGTCTTGTATCGACGAAAGCAAGACGGAGCTCATCAAACGTACCAGCTTGTCCTACCAGAGGAGCTGCGGCCCCTTGTGTTGACAAGTCTCCACAATGACATGGGCCACATGGGAATTGATCGTACTCTCGACCTTGTGAGATCACGTTTCTATTGGCCCAAGATGGCATTCGCCGTGGAAACCAAGGTCAAGACTTGCAACCGCTGTGTTCGACGTAAAGCCCAGCCAGAGAAAGCCGCTCCCTTGGTCAACATCAAGACCAGCAGGCCATTGGAGTTGGTCTGTATGGACTATCTTTCTCTGGAACCGGATAGGAGTAACACAAAAGACATACTCGTGATTACCGACCACTTTACGAAGTACGCGGTGGCAATACCAACTGCAAACCAGAAAGCAAGAACTGTTGCCAAGACCCTCTGGGACCATTTTATCGTCCATTATGGTTTTCCGGAGCGACTCCACAGTGACCAAGGTCCAGACTTTGAGTCCAAAACCATCAAGGAACTGTGTGAGCTCGGAGGAATCAGAAAGGTCAGAACAACTCCCTATCATCCGAGAGGTAATCCTGTCGAGCGGTTCAACCGGACCCTCCTGCAGATGTTAGGCACTCTGGAGAGTGAAGACAAAGTTCACTGGCGGGATTTCGTAAAGCCTCTGGTTCATGCGTATAATTGTACCAAGAATGATGTCACTGGCTTTACCCCGTACGAGCTGATGTTTGGAAGACAGCCCAGACTACCAATCGACCTAGCGTTTGGTCTGCCTGTCCACAAACAACAGAAGTCACACTCACAGTATGTGAGAGATCTTAAAAGTCATCTGGAGGAGAGTTACAGAGTTGCCACTCGTAATGCCCTCAAGATAGCGGAGAGAAACAAGACTCGGTTCGACAAACGAGTTACCGAATCCACTCTTGAAGTTGGCGACCGAGTTCTGGTCCGAAGTGTTCGCCTACGTGGTAAACATAAGTTAGCTGATAAGTGGGAACCCGACGTCTACAAAGTTGTAAAGCGTGCCGGTGATCTGCCTGTGTATACAGTCAAGCCTGAGACCAAAGACCGACCACTGCGCACCCTACATCGTGACCTGCTACTAGCTTGTGGGTTCCTACCAGTAAGTGAACCTGAGAAACCAGTCGCACCAAAGCCAGTCCGTAAACCTCACACACGGCAAAATCCTGGTGCTTATGATTCTGAAACAAGCAGTGTTGCAGATATGGAAACACCCTGTGTTAATGGTGACGAAGATATCCCTGTTCCTGTCCACTGGTTTCCAGATCTGCAGGCCCCAGAGCCAGTCACATTCACTAAGGTGTATGAAACTCGTGGATGGAAGTCAAAACAACCTTGTGCTGATGCTTCAGAACAGTCAGAATCCGATCCAGACCCTACTACTTCATTTCCTCCTGTTGAGCTGACTCTTGTGGATGAAGAGGCCCCTGATGATGTTCCAGTAGATGTTGAAGAAGACATCTTACCTGAAAGATACTTCGTACCAGAAGTTCCACCTGCAAAGGAGAAACCTGAAGAGGAGAAACTTGAAGAGGAAAGACCTGAAGAGGAAAACCCTGAAAGTGAAGAGAGAACAAACATACCTGAAGCAGTCACTGTCGAGTCCACTCCAGTTGATGCTGAAACTGCTGATGCAGTTACAGATACAGAAGAGGAAGCTGAATGCCCTGTTCGTCGTTCTTCTAGGATACAGGAGAGGCGAGAGAGAAATCTGATGAACAATCCCTGATCTCAGTGATTCAGTCACTTTTCCAAGGCCTCAGTACTGCCTTTACAAGCTCATTGGATGGTGATGACCACATGTCCCTGACATCGCCCAAAGTGGTGACCAGTCAACCACTAAGATGCAATGGATGCAACGGGACGTGCACCAATTCAAGAGGGGAGGGTGTAACCCAGGTCATGTAGACTGGTTACTGATGGATAGATGAGGATGTTCTGTCGGGTAATGTCACTGGTGAAAAGGAGGAGCAAGTCTGCCTAGCTTGACTGCTGCTGACTAGTGGCCAGCCAATGATAAAAAGACCTGTGAATTCCCCCAATCAGACGGCACCCCTCTATTACTTGCCCCGCCCCTTCTCTGTCTCTGCCGCTGCTCTGCTGTGAACCCCCACTCACACAGAACCAACCTGCGCTGAAGGAGAGAGACCTAGTCACAGAGCACAGGCTAATTAATAAGTTCTAATCTAAAAGTGGATATAGTGTACAGTGCGCACGCCTTGCCCATCATCTCGGTGTTGCCAGAGGGCTGAGAGTTGTTTCAAACAACATTGCTGAGTGTGCTGGGTGTGTGCTGCCTCTGTACTGCATCACCAGTCCTGGTGATTAGAGGATAACTTTATTTGGATGCCATTGGTCAGGTTTTTTGGATGAGGCCAGAGTCTGGGTCTACCAGGGATGGCGAGCTGCTGAAGGAGATTACATGCGAAGACCATCTTGGGATTTTCCTTGGCGACTCACTCTGCACTGAATCTGTGGTTCTGCCAGTGTGGTGGATGGAACTGATCTTGAAAGGAACTCTGAACTCTGCACGGTATCCATCCCATGGTGCTGCACTCCACAGTGTAGTTGGACTGTCGGTTGACTCACTCACATACATCCATTTGTGGTTTAAATGTTGGGTTTATTGACTGGGGATTGATGTGTTATTGTGGATTGACTGATTGTGATTTCATGCTACAGTTAAAGAAAGATATTTACCAGGGTGCACCCATAGTTTAGAACCCGTAGGATTTAAATCCTAAACTTAAAGGTTGTTTAAGAAAGTAAGTTTATGTCAAGTGGTGACTACAAGTCACATTTGTTTTCTACTGAGCTCATTGTAATTTGTCTGTCTGTTATGTGTATTTTGGTACCAGTTCCTTTACTTCTATTTTTCTAAATACAAGCCGGCGCTTCTTTAATTCCTACACACCTGTCTTGTCTCATCATTGGGTTACTCTTAAATGCTCCAGTAGACGAACCTTAACAATTACTAACCCAGGATTAATACCTTATATGGTAGTGGTTATAAGTCCATTACACACAGGTGATACACGTGTTACACTACACTTGGCTAAGTTAGCGTTTCTACTCTTGGCTAAGTTAGCATTTGCTACTCTTGGCTAAGCTAGCGTTTGCTACTCTTGGCAAAGTTAGCGTTGGCTAAACTGGAAAATGTTAGCATTGGCTACCCTTGGCTAAGTTAGCGTTGTCTACACTTGGCTAAGTTAGCGTTGGCTACACTTGGCTAAGTTAGTGTTGGCTACACTTGGCTAAGTTAGCGTTGGCTACACTTGGCTATGTTAGAGTAGGCTACACTTGGCTATGTTAGTGTTGGCTACTATTGGCCATGGAAGTGTTTGCTACTCTTGACTAAGTTAGCATTGGATACACTTGGCTAAGTTAGCGTTGCTACTCTTGGCTAAGTTAGCATTTGCTACTCTTGGCTAAGCTAGCGTTGGCTACACTTGGCAATGTTAGCATTGGCTACCCTTGGCTATGTTTGCCTTGGCTACACATGGCTATGTTATTGTAGGCTACACTTGGCAACGTTAGCATTGGCTACCCTTGGCTATGTTAGAGTAGGCTACACTGAGCTATGTTAATGTTGGCTACTATTGGCCATGTAAGTGTTTGCTACTCTTGGCTAAGCTAGCGTTTAATACTCTTGGCAAAGTTAGCGTTGGCTACACTGGGCAATGTTAGCATTGGCTACCCTTGGCTAAGTTAGTGTTGGCTACACTTGGCTATGTTAGAGTAGGCTACACTTGGCTAAGTTAAAGTTTGCTACACTTGGCTATGTTATAGTAGGCTACACTTGGCTATGTTAGTGTTGGCTACACTTGGCTATGTTAGAGTAGGCTACACTTGGCTAAGTTAAAGTTTGCTACACTTGGCTTTGTTAGAGTAGGCTACACTTGGCCATGTAAGTGTTTGTTACTCTTGACAAAGTTAGCATTGGCTACACTTGGCTAAGTTAGCGTTGCTACTCTTGGCTAAGTTAGCATTTGCTACTCTTGGCTACGCTAGTGTTTGATACTCTTGGCAAAGTTATCGTTGGCTACACTGGGCAATGTTAGCATTGGCTACCCTTGGCTAAGTTAGCGTTGGCTACACTTGGCTAAGTTAGTGTTGGCTACACTTGGCTAAGTTAGCGTAGGCTACACTTGGCTATGTTAGAGTAGGCTACACTTGGCTGTTAGTGTTGGCTACTATTGGCCATGTAAGTGTTTGCTACTCTTGTCTAAGTTAGCATTGGCTACACTTGGCTAAGTTAGCGTTGCAACTCTTGGCTAAGTTAGCATTTGCTACACTTGGCTAAGCTAGCGTTTGATACTCTTGGAAAAGGTAGCGTTGGCTACACTGGGCAATGTTAGCATTGGCTACCCTTGGCTAAGTTAGCATTGGCTACACTTGGCTATGTTAGAGTAGGCTACACTTGGCTATGTTAGTGTTGGCTACTATTGGCCATGTAATTGTTTGCTACTCTTGACTAAGTTAGCATTGGCTACACTTGGCTAAGCTAGCGTTTGCTACTCTTGGCAAAGTTAACGTTGGCTACACTTGGCTAAGTTAGCGTTGCTACTCTTGGCTAAGTTAGCATTTGCTACTCTTGGCTAAGCTAGCGTTGGCTACACTTGGCAATGTTAGCATTGGCTACCCTTGGCTAAGTTAGAGTAGGCTACACTGGGCTATATTAATGTTGGCTACTATTGGCCATGTAAGTGTTTGCTACTCTTGGCTAAGCTAGCGATTAATACTCTTGGCAAAGTTAGCGTTGGCTACACTGGGGAATGTTAGCATTGGCTACCCTTGGCTAAGTTAGCGTTGGCTACACTTGGCTAAGTTAGTGTTAGCTACACTTGGCTAAGTTAGTGTTGGCTACACTTGGCTATGTTAGAGTAGGCTACACTTGGCTAAGTTAAAGTTTGCTACACTTGGCTATGTTAGAGTAGGCTACACTTGGTTAAGTTAAAGTTTGCTACACTTGGCTATGTTAGAGTAGGCTATACTTGGCCATGTAAGTGTTTGCTACTCTTGACAAAGTTAGCATTGGCTACACTTGGATAAGTTAGCATTGCTACTCTTGGCTAAGTTAGCATTTGCTACTCTTGGCTACGCTAGTGTTTGATACTTTTGGCAAAGTTATCGTTGGCTACACTGGGAAATGTTAGCATTGGCTACACTTGGCTAAGTTAGTGTTGGCTACACTTGGCTAAGTTAGCGTTGCTACTCTTGGCTAAGTTAGCATTTGCAACTCTTGGCTAAGCTAGCGTTTGCTACTCTTGGCAATGTTAGCATTGGCTACACTTGTCTATGTTAGCATTGGCTAGACTTGGCTAAGTTACTGTTGGCTACACTTGGCTAAGTTAGCGTAGGCTACACTTGGCTGTTAGTGTTGACTACTATTGGCCATGTAAGTGTTTGCTACTCTTGACTAAGTTAGCATTGGCTACACTTGGCTAAGTTAGCGTTGCAACTCTTGGCTAAGTTAGCATTTTCTACTCTTGGCTAAGCTAGCTTTTGATACTCTTGGCAAAGTTAGCGTTGGCTACACTGGGCAATGTTAGCATTGGCTACCCTTGGCTAAGAAACCGTTGGCTACACTTGGCTAAGTTAGTGTTGGCTACAATTGGCAATGTTAGCATTGGCTACCCTTGGCTAAGTTAGCGTTGGCTACACTTGGCTATGTTAGAGTAGGCTACACTTGGCTATGTTAGTGTTGGCTACTATTGGCCATGTAAGTGTTTGCTACTCTTGCCTAAGTTAGCATTGGCTACACTTAGCTAAGTTAGCGTTGCTATTCTTGGCTAAGTTTGCATTTGCTACTCTTGGCTAAGCTAGCGTTTGCTACTCTTGGCAAAGTTAGCGTTGGCTACACTGGGCAATGTTAGCATTGGCTACCCTTGGCTAAGTAACCGTTGGCTACACTTGGCTAAGTTAGTGTTGGCTACACTTGGCTAAGTTAGCGTTGGCTACACTTGGCTATGTTAGAGTAGGCTACACATGGCTATGTTAGTGTTGTCTACTATTGGCCATGTTAGTGTTTGCTACTCTTGACTAAGTTAGCATTGGCTACACTTGGCTAAGTTAGCGTTATTACTCTTGGCTAAGTTAGCATTTGCTACTCTTGGCTAAGCTAGCGTTTGCTACTCTAGGCAAAGTTAGTGTTGGCTACACTTGGCAATGTTAGCATTGGCTACCCTTGGCTAAGTTATCGTTTGCTACACTTGGCAACGTTACATTGGTTACCCTTGGCTAAGTTAGCTTTGGCTACACTTGGCAATGTAAGCATTTGCTACTCTTGGCTAAGCTAGCATTTGCTACTCTTGGCTAAGCTAGCGTTGGCTACACTTGGCAATGTTAGCATTGGCTACCCTTGGCTAAGTTAGCGTTGGCTACACTTGGCTATGTTAGAGTAGGCTACACTTGGCTATGTTAGTGTTGGCTACTATTGGCCATGTAAGTGTTTGCTACACTTGGCTAAGTTAGCGTTGCTACTCTTGGCTAAGTTAGCATTTGCTACTCTTGGCTAAGCTAGCGTTGGCTACACTTGGCAATGTTAGCATTGGCTACCCTTGGCTAAGTTAGCGTTGGCTACACATGGCTATGTTATTGTAGGCTACACTTGGCAACGTTAGCATTGGCTACCCTTGGCTATGTTAGAGTAGGCTACACTGGGCTATGTTAATGTTGGCTACTATTTGCCATGTAAGTGTTTGCTACTCTTGGCTAAGCTAGCGTTTAATACTCTTGGCAAAGTTAGCGTTGGCTACACTGGGCAATGTTAGCATTGGCTACCCTTGGCTAAGTTAGCGTTGGCTACACTTGCCTAAGATAGCCATTGCTACACTTGGCTAAGTTAGCGTTTGCTACACTTGGCAATGTTAGCATTGGCTACACTTGGCTAAGTTAGTGTTAGCTACACTTGGCTAAGTTAGTGTTGGCTACACTTGGCTATGTTAGAGTAGGCTACACTTGGCTAAGTTAAAGTTTGCTACACTTGGCTATGTTAGAGTAGGCTACACTTGGCTATGTTAGTGTTGGCTACACTTGGCTATGTTAGATTAGGCTACACTTGGCTAAGTTAAAGTTTGCTACACTTGGCTATGTTAGAGTAGGCTTCACTTGGCCATGTAAGTGTTTGCTACTCTTGACAAAGTTAGCATTGGCTACACTTGGCTAAGTTAGCGTTGCTACTCTTGGCTAAGTTAGCATTTGCTACTCTTGGCTACGCTAGTGTTTGATACTCTTGGCAAAGTTATCGTTGGCTACACTGGGCAATGTTAGCATTGGCTACCCTTGGCTAAGTTAGCGTTGGCTACACTTGGCTAAGTTAGTGTTGGCTACACTTGGCTAAGTTAGCGTTGCTACTCTTGCTTAGTTAGCATTTGCAACTCTTGGCTAAGCTAGCGTATGCTACTCTTGGCAATGTTAGCATTGGCTACCCTTGGCTAAGTTAGCATTGGCTAGACTTGGCTAAGTTAGTGTTGGCTACACTTGGCTAAGTTAGCGTAGGCTACACTTGGCTATGTTAGAGTAGGCTACACTTGGCTGTTAGTGTTGGCTACTATTGGCCATGTAAGTGTTTGCTACTCTTGACTAAGTTAGCATTGGCTACACTTGGCTAAGTTAGCGTTGCAACTCTTGGCTAAGTTAGCATTTGCTACACTTGGCTAAGCTAGCGTTTGATACTCTTGGAAAAGTTAGCGTTGGCTACACTGGGCAATGTTAGCATTGGCTACCCTTGGCTAAGTTAGCGTTGGCTACACTTGGCTATGTTAGAGTAGGCTACACTTGGCTATGTTAGAGTAGGCTACACTTGGCTATGTTAGTGTTGGCTACTATTGGCCATGTAAGCGTTTGCTACTCCTGGCTAAGTTAGCATTGGCTACACTTGCCTAAGTTAGCCCTTGCTACACTTGGCTAAGTTAGCGTTTGCTACACTTGGCAACGTTAGCATTGGTTACCCTTGGCTAAGTTAGCGTTGGCTACACTTGGCTAAGTTAGTGTTGGCTACACTTGGCTAAGCTAGCGTTTGCTACTCATGGCAAAGTTAACGTTGGCTACACTTGGCAATGTTAGCATTGGCTACCCTTGGCTAAGTTAGCGTTGGCTACACTTTGCTAAGTTAGTGTTGGCTACACTTGGCTAAGTTAGCGTTGGCTACACTTGGCTATGTTAGAGTAGGCTACACTTTGCTATATTAGTGTTGGCTACTATTGGCCATGTAAGTGTTTGCTACTCTTGACTAAGTTAGCATTGGCTACACTTGGCTAAGTTAGCGTTGCTACTATTGGCTAAGTTAGCATTTGCTACTCAAGGCTAAGCTAGCGTTTGCTACTCTTGGCAAAGTTAGCGTTGGCTACACTTGGCTAAGTTAGTGTTGGCTACACTGGGCTAAGTTAGCGTTGGCTACACTTGGCTAAGTTAGTGTTGGCTACACTTGGCTAAGTTAGCGTTGGCTACACTTGGCTATGTTAGAGTAGGCTACACTTGGCTATGTTAGTGTTGGCTACTATTGGCCATGTAAGTGTTTGATACTCTTGAGCAAGTTAGCATTGGCTACACTTGGCTAAGTTAGCGTTATTACTCTTGGCTAAGTTAGCATTTGCTACTCTTGGCTAAGCTAGCGTTTGCTACTCTAGGCAAAGTTAGTGTTGGCTACACTTGGCAATGTTAGCATTGGCTACCCTTGGCTAAGTTATCGTTTGCTACACATGGCAACGTTACATTGGATACCCTTGGCTAAGTTAGCGTTGGCTACACTTGGCTATGTTAGAGTAGGCTACACTTGGCAACGTTAGCATTGGCTACCCTTGGCTATGTTAGAGTAGGCTACACTTGGCTATGTTAGTGTTGGCTACTATTGGCCATGTAAGCGTTTGCTACTCTTGGCTAAGTTAGCATTGGCTACACTTGCCTAAGTTAGCCCTTGCTACACTTGGCTAAGTTAGCGTTTGCTACACTTGGCAACGTTAGCATTGGCTACCCTTGGCTAAGTTAGCGTTGGCTACACTTGGCTTAGTTAGTGTTGGCTACACTTGGCTAAGTTAAAGTTTGCTACACTTGGCTTTGTTAGAGTAGGCTACACTTGGCCATGTAAGTGTTTGTTACTCTTGACAAAGTTAGCATTGGCTACACTTGGCTAAGTTAGCGTTGCTACTCTTGGCTAAGTTAGCATTTGCTACTCTTGGCTACGCTAGTGTTTGATACTCTTGGCAAAGTTATCGTTGGCTACACTGGGCAATGTTAGCATTGGCTACCCTTGGCTAAGTTAGCGTTGGCTACACTTGGCTAAGTTAGTGTTGGCTACACTTGGCTAAGTTAGCGTAGGCTACACTTGGCTATGTTAGAGTAGGCTACACTTGGCTGTTAGTGTTGGCTACTATTGGCCATGTAAGTGTTTGCTACTCTTGACTAAGTTAGCATTGGCTACACTTGGCTAAGTTAGCGTTGCAACTCTTGGCTAAGTTAGCATTTGCTACACTTGGCTAAGCTAGCGTTTGATACTCTTGGAAAAGGTAGCGTTGGCTACACTGGGCAATGTTAGCATTGGCTACCCTTGGCTAAGTTAGCATTGGCTACACTTGGCTATGTTAGAGTAGGCTACACTTGGCTATGTTAGTGTTGGCTACTATTGGCCATGTAATTGTTTGCTACTCTTGACTAAGTTAGCATTGGCTACACTTGGCTAAGCTAGCGTTTGCTACTCTTGGCAAAGTTAACGTTGGCTACACTTGGCTAAGTTAGCGTTGCTACTCTTGGCTAAGTTAGCATTTGCTACTCTTGGCTAAGCTAGCGTTGGCTACACTTGGCAATGTTAGCATTGGCTACCCTTGGCTAAGTTAGAGTAGGCTACACTGGGCTATATTAATGTTGGCTACTATTGGCCATGTAAGTGTTTGCTACTCTTGGCTAAGCTAGCGATTAATACTCTTGGCAAAGTTAGCGTTGGCTACACTGGGCAATGTTAGCATTGGCTACCCTTGGCTAAGTTAGCGTTGGCTACACTTGGCTAAGTTAGTGTTAGCTACACTTGGCTAAGTTAGTGTTGGCTACACTTGGCTATGTTAGAGTAGGCTACACTTGGCTAAGTTAAGTTTGCTACACTTGGCTATGTTAGAGTAGGCTACACTTGGTTAAGTTAAAGTTTGCTACACTTGGCTATGTTAGAGTAGGCTATACTTGGCCATGTAAGTGTTTGCTACTCTTGGCAAAGTTAGCATTGGCTACACTTGGATAAGTTAGCATTGCTACTCTTGGCTAAGTTAGCATTTGCTACTCTTGGCTACGCTAGTGTTTGATACTTTTGGCAAAGTTATCGTTGGCTACACTGGGAAATGTTAGCATTGGCTACACTTGGCTAAGTTAGTGTTGGCTACACTTGGCTAAGTTAGCGTTGCTACTCTTGGCTAAGTTAGCATTTGCAACTCTTGGCTAAGCTAGCGTTTGCTACTCTTGGCAATGTTAGCATTGGCTACCCTTGTCTATGTTAGCATTGGCTAGACTTGGCTAAGTTACTGTTGGCTACACTTGGCTAAGTTAGCGTAGGCTACACTTGGCTGTTAGTGTTGACTACTATTGGCCATGTAAGTGTTTGCTACTCTTGACTAAGTTAGCATTGGCTACACTTGGCTAAGTTAGCGTTGCAACTCTTGGCTAAGTTAGCATTTTCTACTCTTGGCTAAGCTAGCTTTTGATACTCTTGGCAAAGTTAGCGTTGGCTACACTGGGCAATGTTAGCATTGGCTACCCTTGGCTAAGAAACCGTTGGCTACACTTGGCTAAGTTAGTGTTGGCTACAATTGGCAATGTTAGCATTGGCTACCCTTGGCTAAGTTAGCGTTGGCTACACTTGGCTATGTTAGAGTAGGCTACACTTGGCTATGTTAGTGTTGGCTACTATTGGCCATGTAAGTGTTTGCTACTCTTGCCTAAGTTAGCATTGGCTACACTTAGCTAAGTTAGCGTTGCTATTCTTGGCTAAGTTAGCATTTGCTACTCTTGGCTAAGCTAGCGTTTGCTACTCTTGGCAAAGTTAGCGTTGGCTACACTGGGCAATGTTAGCATTGGCTACCCTTGGCTAAGTAACCGTTGGCTACACTTGGCTAAGTTAGTGTTGGCTACACTTGGCTAAGTTAGCGTTGGCTACACTTGGCTATGTTAGAGTAGGCTACACATGGCTATGTTAGTGTTGTCTACTATTGGCCATGTTAGTGTTTGCTACTCTTGACTAAGTTAGCATTGGCTACACTTGGCTAAGTTAGCGTTATTACTCTTGGCTAAGTTAGCATTTGCTACTCTTGGCTAAGCTAGCGTTTGCTACTCTAGGCAAAGTTAGTGTTGGCTACACTTGGCAATGTTAGCATTGGCTACCCTTGGCTAAGTTATCGTTTGCTACACTTGGCAACGTTACATTGGTTACCCTTGGCTAAGTTAGCTTTGGCTACACTTGGCAATGTAAGCATTTGCTACTCTTGGCTAAGCTAGCATTTGCTACTCTTGGCTAAGCTAGCGTTGGCTACACTTGGCAATGTTAGCATTGGCTACCCTTGGCTAAGTTAGCGTTGGCTACACTTGGCTATGTTAGAGTAGGCTACACTTGGCTATGTTAGTGTTGGCTACTATTGGCCATGTAAGTGTTTGCTACACTTGGCTAAGTTAGCGTTGCTACTCTTGGCTAAGTTAGCATTTGCTACTCTTGGCTAAGCTAGCGTTGGCTACACTTGGCAATGTTAGCATTGGCTACCCTTGGCTAAGTTAGCGTTGGCTACACATGGCTATGTTATTGTAGGCTACACTTGGCAACGTTAGCATTGGCTACCCTTGGCTATGTTAGAGTAGGCTACACTGGGCTATGTTAATGTTGGCTACTATTGGCCATGTAAGTGTTTGCTACTCTTGGCTAAGCTAGCGTTTAATACTCTTGGCAAAGTTAGCGTTGGCTACACTGGGCAATGTTAGCATTGGCTACCCTTGGCTAAGTTAGCGTTGGCTACACTTGCCTAAGATAGCCATTGCTACACTTGGCTAAGTTAGCGTTTGCTACACTTGGCAATGTTAGCATTGGCTACCCTTGGCTAAGTTACCGTTGGCTACACTTGGCTAAGTTAGTGTTAGCTACACTTGGCTAAGTTAGTGTTGGCTACACTTGGCTATGTTAGAGTAGGCTACACTTGGCTAAGTTAAAGTTTGCTACACTTGGCTATGTTAGAGTAGGCTACACTTGGCTATGTTAGTGTTGGCTACACTTGGCTATGTTAGATTAGGCTACACTTGGCTAAGTTAAAGTTTGCTACACTTGGCTATGTTAGAGTAGGCTTCACTTGGCCATGTAAGTGTTTGCTACTCTTGACAAAGTTAGCATTGGCTACACTTGGCTAAGTTAGCGTTGCTACTCTTGGCTAAGTTAGCATTTGCTACTCTTGGCTACGCTAGTGTTTGATACTCTTGGCAAAGTTATCGTTGGCTACACTGGGCAATGTTAGCATTGGCTACCCTTGGCTAAGTTAGCGTTGGCTACACTTGGCTAAGTTAGTGTTGGCTACACTTGGCTAAGTTAGCGTTGCTACTCTTGCTAAGTTAGCATTTGCAACTCTTGGCTAAGCTAGCGTATGCTACTCTTGGCAATGTTAGCATTGGCTACCCTTGGCTAAGTTAGCATTGGCTAGACTTGGATAAGTTAGTGTTGGCTACACTTGGCTAAGTTAGCGTAGGCTACACTTGGCTATGTTAGAGTAGGCTACACTTGGCTGTTAGTGTTGGCTACTATTGGCCATGTAAGTGTTTGCTACTCTTGACTAAGTTAGCATTGGCTACACTTGGCTAAGTTAGCGTTGCAACTCTTGGCTAAGTTAGCATTTGCTACACTTGGCTAAGCTAGCGTTTGATACTCTTGGAAAAGTTAGCGTTGGCTACACTGGGCAATGTTAGCATTGGCTACCCTTGGCTAAGTTAGCGTTGGCTACACTTGGCTATGTTAGAGTAGGCTACACTTGGCTATGTTAGAGTAGGCTACACTTGGCTATGTTAGTGTTGGCTACTATTGGCCATGTAAGCGTTTGCTACTCCTGGCTAAGTTAGCATTGGCTACACTTGCCTAAGTTAGCCCTTGCTACACTTGGCTAAGTTAGCGTTTGCTACACTTGGCAACGTTAGCATTGGTTACCCTTGGCTAAGTTAGCGTTGGCTACACTTGGCTAAGCTAGCGTTTGCTACTCATGGCAAAGTTAACGTTGGCTACACTTGGCAATGTTAGCATTGGCTACCCTTGGCTAAGTTAGCGTTGGCTACACTTGGCTAAGTTAGTGTTGGCTACACTTGGCTAAGTTAGCGTTGGCTACACTTGGCTATGTTAGAGTAGGCTACACTTTGCTATATTAGTGTTGGCTACTATTGGCCATGTAAGTGTTTGCTACTCTTGACTAAGTTAGCATTGGCTACACTTGGCTAAGTTAGCGTTGCTACTATTGGCTAAGTTAGCATTTGCTACTCAAGGCTAAGCTAGCGTTTGCTACTCTTGGCAAAGTTAGCGTTGGCTACACTTGGCTAAGTTAGTGTTGGCTACACTGGGCTAAGTTAGCGTTGGCTACACTTGGCTAAGTTAGTGTTGGCTACACTTGGCTAAGTTAGCGTTGGCTACACTTGGCTATGTTAGAGTAGGCTACACTTGGCTATGTTAGTGTTGGCTACTATTGGCCATGTAAGTGTTTGATACTCTTGAGCAAGTTAGCATTGGCTACACTTGGCTAAGTTAGCGTTATTACTCTTGGCTAAGTTAGCATTTGCTACTCTTGGCTAAGCTAGCGTTTGCTACTCTAGGCAAAGTTAGTGTTGGCTACACTTGGCAATGTTAGCATTGGCTACCCTTGGCTAAGTTATCGTTTGCTACACATGGCAACGTTACATTGGATACCCTTGGCTAAGTTAGCGTTGGCTACACTTGGCTATGTTAGAGTAGGCTACACTTGGCAACGTTAGCATTGGCTACCCTTGGCTATGTTAGAGTAGGCTACACTTGGCTATGTTAGTGTTGGCTACTATTGGCCATGTAAGCGTTTGCTACTCTTGGCTAAGTTAGCATTGGCTACACTTGCCTAAGTTAGCCCTTGCTACACTTGGCTAAGTTAGCGTTTGCTACACTTGGCAACGTTAGCATTGGCTACCCTTGGCTAAGTTAGCGTTGGCTACACTTGGCTTAGTTAGTGTTGGCTACACTTGGCAAAGCTAGCGTTTGCTACTCATGGCAAAGTTAACGTTGGCTACACTTGGCAATGTTAGCATTGGCTACCCTTGGCTAAGTTAGCGTTGGCTACACTTGGCTAAGTTAGTGTTGGCTACACTTGGCTAAGTTAGCGTTGGCTACACTTGGCTATGTTAGAGTAGGCTACACTTTGCTATATTAGTGTTGGCTACTATTGGCCATGTAAGTGTTTGCTACTCTTGACTAAGTTAGCATTGGCTACACTTGGCTAAGTTAGTGTTGCTACTCTTGGCTAAGTTAGCATTTGCTACTCAAGGCTAAGCTAGCGTTTGCTACTCTTGGCAAAGTTAGCGTTGGCTACACTGGGCAATGTTAGCATTGGCTACCCTTGGCTAAGTTAGCGTTGGCTAGACTTGGCTAAGTTAGTGTTGGATACACTTGGCTAAGTTAGCGTAGGCTACACTTGGCTATGTTAGAGTTGGCTACACTTGGCTGTTAGTGTTGGCTACTATTGGCCATGTAAGTGTTTGCTACTCTTGACCAAGTTAGCATTGGCTACACTTGGCTAAGTTAGCGTTGCAACTCTTGGCTAAGTTAGCATTTGCTACTCAAGGCTAAGCTAGCGTTTGCTACTCTTGGCAAAGTTAGCGTTGGCTACACTTGGCTAAGTTAGTGTTGGCTACACTGGGCTAAGTTAGCGTTGGCTACACTTGGCTAAGTTAGTGTTGGCTACACTTGGCTAAGTTAGCGTTGGCTACACTTGGCTATGTTAGAGTAGGCTACACTTGGCTATGTTAGTGTTGGCTACTATTGGCCATGTAAGTGTTTGATACTCTTGAGCAAGTTAGCATTGGCTACACTTGGCTAAGTTAGCGTTATTACTCTTGGCTAAGTTAGCATTTGCTACTCTTGGCTAAGCTAGCGTTTGCTACTCTAGGCAAAGTTAGTGTTGGCTACACTTGGCAATGTTAGCATTGGCTACCCTTGGCTAAGTTATCGTTTGCTACACATGGCAACGTTACATTGGATACCCTTGGCTAAGTTAGCGTTGGCTACACTTGGCTATGTTAGAGTAGGCTACACTTGGCAACGTTAGCATTGGCTACCCTTGGCTATGTTAGAGTAGGCTACACTTGGCTATGTTAGTGTTGGCTACTATTGGCCATGTAAGCGTTTGCTACTCTTGGCTAAGTTAGCATTGGCTACACTTGCCTAAGTTAGCCCTTGCTACACTTGACTAAGTTAGCGTTTGCTACACTTGGCAACGTTAGCATTGGCTACCCTTGGCTAAGTTAGCGTTGGCTACACTTGGCTTAGTTAGTGTTGGCTACACTTGGCTAAGCTAGCGTTTGCTACTCATGGCAAAGTTAACGTTGGCTACACTTGGCAATGTTAGCATTGGCTACCCTTGGCTAAGTTAGCGTTGGCTACACTTGGCTAAGTTAGTGTTGGCTACACTTGGCTAAGTTAGCGTTGGCTACACTTGGCTATGTTAGAGTAGGCTACACTTTGCTATATTAGTGTTGGCTACTATTGGCCATGTAAGTGTTTGCTACTCTTGACTAAGTTAGCATTGGCTACACTTGGCTAAGTTAGTGTTGCTACTCTTGGCTAAGTTAGCATTTGCTACTCAAGGCTAAGCTAGCGTTTGCTACTCTTGGCAAAGTTAGCGTTGGCTACACTGGGCAATGTTAGCATTGGCTACCCTTGGCTAAGTTAGCGTTGGCTAGACTTGGCTAAGTTAGTGTTGGATACACTTGGCTAAGTTAGCGTAGGCTACACTTGGCTATGTTAGAGTTGGCTACACTTGGCTGTTAGTGTTGGCTACTATTGGCCATGTAAGTGTTTGCTACTCTTGACCAAGTTAGCATTGGCTACACTTGGCTAAGTTAGCGTTGCAACTCTTGGCTAAGTTAGCATTTGCTAAACTTGGCTAAGCTAGCGTTTGATACTCTTGGAAAAGTTAGCGTTGGCTACACTGGGCAATGTTAGCATTGGCTACCCTTGGCTAAGTTAGCGTTGGCTACACTTGGCTATGTTAGAGTAGGCTACACTTGGCTATGTTAGTGTTGGCTACTATTGGCCATGTAAGTGTTTGCTACTCTTGACTAAGTTAGCATTGGCTACACTTGGCTAAGCTAGCGTTTGCTACTCTTGGCAAAGTTAACGTTGGCTACACTTGGCAATGTTAGCATTGGCTACACTTGGCTATGTTAGAGTAGGCTACACTTGGCTATGTTAGTGTTGGCTACTATTGGCCATGTAAGTGTTTGCTACTCTTGCCTAAGTTAGCATTGGCTACATTTAGCTAAGTTAGCGTTGCTATTCTAAGCTAAGTTAGCATTTACTACTCTTGGCTAAGCTAGCGTTTGCTACTCTTGGCAAAGTTAGCGTTGGCTACACTGGGCAATGTTAGCATTGGCTACCCTTGGCTAAGTAACCGTTGGCTACACTTGGCTATGTTAGAGTAGGCTACACTTGACTATGTTAGTGTTGTCTACTATTGGCCATGTAAGTGTTTGCTACTCTTGACCAAGTTAGCATTGGCTACACTTGGCTAAGTTAGCGTTATTACTCTTGGCTAAGTTAGCATTTGCTACTCTTGGCTAAGCTAGCGTTTGCTACTCTAGGCAAAGTTAGTGTTGGCTACACTTGGCAATGTTAGCATTGGCTACCCTTGGCTAAGTTATCGTTTGCTACACTTGGCAACGTTACATTGGATACCCTTGGCTAAGTTAGCGTTGGCTACACTTGGCTATGTTAGAGTAGGCTACACTTGGCAACGTTAGCATTGGCTACCCTTGGCTATGTTAGAGTAGGCTACACTTGGCTATGTTAGTGTTGGCTACTATTGGCCATGTAAGCGTTTGCTACTCTTGGCTAAGTTAGCATTGGCTACACTTGCCTAAGTTAGCCCTTGCTACACTTGGCTAAGTTAGCGTTTGCAACACTTGGCAACGTTAGCATTGGCTACCCTTGGCTAACTTAGCGTTGGCTACACTTGGCTAAGTTAGTGTTGGCTACACTTGGCTAAGCTAGCGTTTGCTACTCATGGCAAAGTTAACGTTGGCTACACTTGGCAATGTTAGCATTGGCTACCCTTGGCTAAGTTAGCATTGGCTACACTTGGCTAAGTTAGTGTTGGCTACACTTGGCTAAGTTAGCGTTGGCTACACTTGGCTATGTTAGAGTAGGCTACACTTTGCTATATTAGTGTTGGCTACTATTGGCCATGTAAGTGTTTGCTACTCTTGACTAAGTTAGCATTGGCTACACTTGGCTAAGTTAGTGTTGCTACTCTTGGCTAAGTTAGCATTTGCTACTCAAGGCTAAGCTAGCGTTTGCTACTCTTGGCAAAGTTAGCGTTGGCTACACTGGGCAATGTTAGCATTGGCTACCCTTGGCTAAGTTAGCGTTGTCTACACTTGGCTAAGTTAGCGTTGGCTACACTTGGCTAAGTTAGTGTTGGCTACACTTGGCTAAGTTAGCGTTGGCTACACTTGGCTAAGTTAGTGTTGGCTACACTTGGCTAAGTTAGCGTTGGCTACACTTGGCTATGTTAGAGTAGGCTACACTTGGCTATGTTAGTGTTGGCTACTATTGGCCATGTAAGTGTTTGCTACTCTTGACTAAGTTAGCATTGGATACACTTGGCTAAGTTAGCGTTGCTACTCTTGGCTAAGTTAGCATTTGCTACTCTTGGCTAAGCTAGCGTTTGCTACTCTTGGCAAAGTTAGCGTTGGCTACACTGGGCAATGTTAGCATTGGCTACCCTTGGCTAAGTAACCGTTGGCTACACTTGGCTAAGCTAGCGTTGGCTACACTTGGCAATGTTAGCATTGGCTACCCTTGGCTAAGTTAGCGTTGGCTACACTTGGCTAAGTTAGTGTTGGCTACACTTGGCTAAGTTAGCGTTGGCTACACTTGGCTATGTTAGAGTAGGCTACACTTGGCTATGTTAGTGTTGGCTACTATTGGCCATGTAAGTGTTTGCTACACTTGGCTAAGTTAGCGTTGCTACTCTTGGCTAAGTTAGCATTTGCTACTCTTGGCTAAGCTAGCGTTGGCTACACTTGGCAATGTTAGCATTGGCTACCCTTGGCTAAGTTAGCGTTGGCTACACATGGCTATGTTATTGTAGGCTACACTTGGCAACGTTAGCATTGGCTACCCTTGGCTATGTTAGAGTAGGCTACACTGGGCTATGTTAATGTTGGCTACTATTGGCCATGTAAGTGTTTGCTACTCTTGGCTAAGCTAGCGTTTAATACTCTTGGCAAAGTTAGCGTTGGCTACACTGGGCAATGTTAGCATTGGCTACCCTTGGCTAAGTTAGCGTTGGCTACACTTGCCTAAGATAGCCATTGCTACACTTGGCTAAGTTATCGTTTGCTACACTTGGCAATGTTAGCATTGGCTACCCTTGGCTAAGTTACCGTTGGCTACCATTGGCTAAGTTAGTGTTAGCTACACTTGGCTAAGTTAGTGTTGGCTACACTTGGCTATGTTAGAGTAGGCTACACTTGGCTAAGTTAAAGTTTGCTACACTTGGCTATGTTAGAGTAGGCTACACTTGGCTATGTTAGTGTTGGCTACACTTGGCTATGTTAGATTAGGCTACACTTGGCTAAGTTAAAGTTTGCTACACTTGGCTATGTTAGAGTAGGCTTCACTTGGCCATGTAAGTGTTTGCTACTCTTGACAAAGTTAGCATTGGCTACACTTGGCTAAGTTAGCGTTGCTACTCTTGGCTAATTTAGCATTTGCTACTCTTGGCTACGCTAGTGTTTGATACTCTTGGCAAAGTTATCGTTGGCTACACTGGGCAATGTTAGCATTGGCTACCCTTGGCTAAGTTAGCGTTGGCTACACTTGGCTAAGTTAGTGTTGGCTACACTTGGCTAAGTTAGCGTTGCTACTCTTGCTAAGTTAGCATTTGCAACTCTTGGCTAAGCTAGCGTATGCTACTCTTGGCAATGTTAGCATTGGCTACCCTTGGCTAAGTTAGCATTGGCTAGACTTGGCTAAGTTAGTGTTGGCTACACTTGGCTAAGTTAGCGTAGGCTACACTTGGCTATGTTAGAGTAGGCTACACTTGGCTGTTAGTGTTGGCTACTATTGGCCATGTAAGTGTTTGCTACTCTTGACTAAGTTAGCATTGGCTACACTTGGCTAAGTTAGCGTTGCAACTCTTGGCTAAGTTAGCATTTGCTACACATGGCTAAGCTAGCGTTTGATACTCTTGGAAAAGTTAGCGTTGGCTACACTGGGCAATGTTAGCATTGGCTACCCTTGGCTAAGTTAGAGTAGGCTACACTTGGCTATGTTAGTGTTGGCTACTATTGGCCATGTAAGCGTTTGCTACTCCTGGCTAAGTTAGCATTGGCTACTCTTGACTAAGTTAGCATTGGCTACACTTGGCTAAGTTAGCGTTGCAACTCTTGGCTAAGTTAGCATTTGCTACACATGGCTAAGCTAGCGTTTGATACTCTTGGAAAAGTTAGCGTTGGCTACACTGGGCAATGTTAGCATTGGCTACCCTTGGCTAAGTTAGAGTAGGCTACACTTGGCTATGTTAGTGTTGGCTACTATTGGCCATGTAAGCGTTTGCTACTCCTGGCTAAGTTAGCATTGGCTACACTTGCCTAAGTTAGCCCTTGCTACACTTGGCTAAGTTAGCGTTTGCTACACTTGGCAACGTTAGCATTGGTTACCCTTGGCTAAGTTAGCGTTGGCTACACTTGGCTAAGTTAGTGTTGGCTACACTTGGCTAAGCTAGCGTTTGCTACTCATGGCAAAGTTAACGTTGGCTACACTTGGCAATGTTAGCATTGGCTACCCTTGGCTAAGTTAGCGTTGGCTACACTTGGCTAAGTTAGTGTTGGCTACACTTGGCTAAGTTAGCGTTGGCTACACTTGGCTATGTTAGAGTAGGCTACACTTTGCTATATTAGTGTTGGCTACTATTGGCCATGTAAGTGTTTGCTACACTTGACTAAGTTAGCATTGGCTACACTTGGCTAAGTTAGCGTTGCTACTCTTGGCTAAGTTAGCATTTGCTACTCAAGGCTAAGCTAGCGTTTGCTACTCTTGGCAAAGTTAGCGTTGGCTACACTTGGCTAAGTTAGTGTTGGCTACACTGGGCTAAGTTAGCGTTGGCTACACTTGGCTAAGTTAGTGTTGGCTACACTTGGCTAAGTTAGCGTTGGCTACACTTGGCTATGTTAGAGTAGGCTACACTTGGCTATGTTAGTGTTGGCTACTATTGGCTATGTAAGTGTTTGATACTCTTGAGCAAGTTAGCATTGGCTACACTTGGCTAAGTTAGCGTTATTACTCTTGGCTAAGTTAGCATTTGCTACTCTTGGCTAAGCTAGCGTTTGCTACTCTAGGCAAAGTTAGTGTTGGCTACACTTGGCAATGTTAGCATTGGCTACCCTTGGCTAAGTTATCGTTTGCTACACTTGGCAACGTTACATTGGATACCCTTGGCTAAGTTAGCGTTGGCTACACTTGGCTATGTTAGAGTAGGCTACACTTGGCAACGTTAGCATTGGCTACCCTTGGCTAAGTTAGCGTTGGCTACACTTGGCTTAGTTAGTGTTGGCTACACTTGGCTAAGCTAGCGTTTGCTACTCATGGCAAAGTTAACGTTGGCTACACTTGGCAATGTTAGCATTGGCTACCCTTGGCTAAGTTAGCGTTGGCTACACTTGGCTAAGTTAGTGTTGGCTACACTTGGCTAAGTTAGCGTTGGCTACACTTGGCTATGTTAGAGTAGGCTACACTTTGCTATATTAGTGTTGGCTACTATTGGCCATGTAAGTGTTTGCTACTCTTGACTAAGTTAGCATTGGCTACACTTGGCTAAGTTAGTGTTGCTACTCTTGGCTAAGTTAGCATTTGCTACTCAAGGCTAAGCTAGCGTTTGCTACTCTTGGCAAAGTTAGCGTTGGCTACACTGGGCAATGTTAGCATTGGCTACCCTTGGCTAAGTTAGCGTTGGCTAGACTTGGCTAAGTTAGTGTTGGCTACACTTGGCTAAGTTAGCGTAGGCTACACTTGGCTATGTTAGAGTTGGCTACACTTGGCTGTTAGTGTTGGCTACTATTGGCCATGTAAGTGTTTGCTACTCTTGACCAAGTTAGCATTGGCTACACTTGGCTAAGTTAGCGTTGCAACTCTTGGCTAAGTTAGCATTTGCTACACTTGGCTAAGCTAGCGTTTGATACTCTTGGAAAAGTTAGCGTTGGCTACACTGGGCAATGTTAGCATTGGCTACCCTTGGCTAAGTTAGCGTTGGCTACACTTGGCTATGTTAGAGTAGGCTACACTTGGCTATGTTAGTGTTGGCTACTATTGGCCATGTAAGTGTTTGCTACTCTTGACTAAGTTAGCATTGGCTACACTTGGCTAAGCTAGCGTTTGCTACTCTTGGCAAAGTTAACGTTGGCTACACTTGGCAATGTTAGCATTGGCTACACTTGGCTATGTTAGAGTAGGCTACACTTGGCTATGTTAGTGTTGGCTACTATTGGCCATGTAAGTGTTTGCTACTCTTGCCTAAGTTAGCATTGGCTACACTTGGCTAAGTTAGCGTTGCTACTCTTGGCTAAGTTAGCATTTACTACTCTTGGCTAAGCTAGCGTTTGCTACTCTTGGCAAAGTTAGCGTTGGCTACACTGGGCAATGTTAGAGTAGGCTACACTTGGCAACGTTAGCATTGGCTACCCTTGGCTATGTTAGAGTAGGCTACACTTGGCTATGTTAGTGTTGGCTACTATTGGCCATGTAAGCGTTTGCTACTCTTGGCTAAGTTAGCATTGGCTACACTTGCCTAAGTTAGCCCTTGCTACACTTGGCTAAGTTAGCGTTTGCAACACTTGGCAACGTTAGCATTGGCTACCCTTGGCTAACTTAGCGTTGGCTACACTTGGCTAAGTTAGTGTTGGCTACACTTGGCTAAGCTAGCGTTTGCTACTCATGGCAAAGTTAACGTTGGCTACACTTGGCAATGTTAGCATTGGCTACCCTTGGCTAAGTTAGCATTGGCTACACTTGGCTAAGTTAGTGTTGGCTACACTTGGCTAAGTTAGCGTTGGCTACACTTGGCTATGTTAGAGTAGGCTACACTTTGCTATATTAGTGTTGGCTACTATTGGCCATGTAAGTGTTTGCTACTCTTGACTAAGTTAGCATTGGCTACACTTGGCTAAGTTAGTGTTGCTACTCTTGGCTAAGTTAGCATTTGCTACTCAAGGCTAAGCTAGCGTTTGCTACTCTTGGCAAAGTTAGCGTTGGCTACACTGGGCAATGTTAGCATTGGCTACCCTTGGCTAAGTTAGCGTTGTCTACACTTGGCTAAGTTAGCGTTGGCTACACTTGGCTAAGTTAGTGTTGGCTACACTTGGCTAAGTTAGCGTTGGCTACACTTGGCTAAGTTAGTGTTGGCTACACTTGGCTAAGTTAGCGTTGGCTACACTTGGCTATGTTAGAGTAGGCTACACTTGGCTATGTTAGTGTTGGCTACTATTGGCCATGTAAGTGTTTGCTACTCTTGCCTAAGTTAGCATTGGATACACTTGGCTAAGTTAGCGTTGCTACTCTTGGCTAAGTTAGCATTTGCTACTCTTGGCTAAGCTAGCGTTGGCTACACTTGGCAATGTTAGCATTGGCTACCCTTGGCTAAGTTAGCGTTGGCTACACTGGGCAATGTTAGCATTGGCTACCCTTGGCTAAGTAACCGTTGGCTACACTTGGCTATGTTAGAGTAGGCTACACTTGACTATGTTAGTGTTGTCTACTATTGGCCATGTAAGTGTTTGCTACTCTTGACCAAGTTAGCATTGGCTACACTTGGCTAAGTTAGCGTTATTACTCTTGGCTAAGTTAGCATTTGCTTCTCTTGGCTAAGCTAGCGTTTGCTACTTTAGGCAAAGTTAGTGTTGGCTACACTTGGCAATGTTAGCATTGGCTACCCTTGGCTAAGTTATCGTTTGCTACACTTGGCAACGTTACATTGGATACCCTTGGCTAAGTTAGCGTTGGCTACACTTGGCAATGTTAGAGTAGGCTACACTTGGCAACGTTAGCATTGGCTACCCTTGGCTATGTTAGAGTAGGCTACACTTGGCTATGTTAGTGTTGGCTACTATTGGCCATGTAAGCGTTTGCTACTCTTGGCTAAGTTAGCATTGGCTACACTTGCCTAAGTTAGCCCTTGCTACACTTGGCTAAGTTAGCGTTTGCAACACTTGGCAACGTTAGCATTGGCTACCCTTGGCTAACTTAGCGTTGGCTACACTTGGCTAAGTTAGTGTTGGCTACACTTGGCAATGTTAGCATTGGCTACCCTTGGCTAAGTTAGTGTTGGCTACACTTGGCTAAGTTAGCGTTGGCTACACTTGGCTATGTTAGAGTAGGCTACACTTTGCTATATTAGTGTTGGCTACTATTGGCCATGTAAGTGTTTGCTACTCTTGACTAAGTTAGCATTGACTACACTTGGCTAAGTTAGTGTTGCTACACTTGGCTAAGCTAGCGTTTGATACTCTTGGAAAAGTTAGCGTTGGCTACACTGGGCAATGTTAGCATTGGCTACCCTTGGCTAAGTTAGCTTTGGCTACACTTGGCTATGTTAGAGTAGGCTACACTTGGCTATGTTAGTGTTGGCTACTATTGGCCATGTAAGTGTTTGCTACTCTTGACTAAGTTAGCATTGGCTACACATAGCTAAGTTAGCGTTGCTATTCTTGGCTAAGTTAGCATTTGCTACTCTTGGCTAAGCTAGCGTTTGCTACTCTTGGCTAAGTTAGCGTTGGCTACACTTGGCTATGTTAGAGTAGGCTACACTTGGCTATGTTAGTGTTGTCTACTATTGGCCATGTAAGTGTTTGCTACTCTTGACCAAGTTAGCATTGGCTACACTTGGCTAAGTTAGCGTTATTACTCTTGGCTAAGTTAGCATTTGCTACTCTTGGCTAAGCTAGCGTTTGCTACTCTAGGCAAAGTTAGTGTTGGCTACACTTGGCAATGTTAGCATTGGCTACCCTTGGCTAAGTTATCGTTTGCTACACTTGGCAACGTTACATTGGATACCCTTGGCTAAGTTAGCGTTGGCTACACTTGGCTATGTTAGAGTAGGCTACACTTGGCAACGTTAGCATTGGCTACCCTTGGCTATGTTAGAGTAGGCTACACTTGGCTATGTTAGTGTTGGCTACTATTGGCCATGTAAGCGTTTGCTACTCTTGGCTAAGTTAGCATTGGCTACACTTGCCTAAGTTAGCCCTTGCTACACTTGGCTAAGTTAGCGTTTGCTACACTTGGCAACGTTAGCATTGGCTACCCTTGGCTATGTTAGCGTTGGCTACACTTGGCAATGTTAGCATTGGCTACCCTTGGCTAAGTTAGCGTTGGCTACACTTGGCTAAGTTAGTGTTGGCTACACCTGGCTAAGTTAGCTTTGGCTACACTTGGCTATGTTAGAGTAGGCTACACTTTGCTATATTAGTGTTGGCTACTATTGGCCATGTAAGTGTTTGCTACTCTTGACTAAGCTAGCATTGGCTACACTTGGCTAAGTTAGTGTTGCTACTCTTGGCTAAGTTAGCATTTGCTACTCAAGGCTAAGCTAGCGTTTGCTACTCTTGGCAAAGTTAGCGTTGGCTACACTGGGCAATGTTAGCATTGGCTACCCTTGGCTAAGTTAGCGTTGTCTACACTTGGCTAAGTTAGCGTTGGCTACACTTGGCTAAGTTAGTGTTGGCTACACTTGGCTAAGTTAGCGTTGGCTACACTTGGCTAAGTTAGTGTTGGCTACACTTGGCTAAGTTAGCGTTGGCTACACTTGGCTATGTTAGAGTAGGCTACACTTGGCTATGTAAGTGTTTGCTACTCTTGACTAAGTTAGCATTGGATACACTTGGCTAAGTTAGCGTTGCTACTCTTGGCTAAGTTAGCATTTGCTACTCTTGGCTAAGCTAGCGTTTGCTACTCTTGGCAAAGTTAGCGTTGGCTAAACTGGAAAATGTTAGCATTGGCTACCCTTGGCTAAGTTAGCGTTGTCTACACTTGGCTAAGTTAGCGTTGGCTACACTTGGCTAAGTTAGTGTTGGCTACACTTGGCTAAGTTAGCGTTGGCTACACTTGGCTATGTTAGAGTAGGCTACACTTGGCTATGTTAGTGTTGGCTACTATTGGCCATGGAAGTGTTTGCTACTCTTGACTAAGTTAGCATTGGATACACTTGGCTAAGTTAGCGTTGCTACTCTTGGCTAAGTTAGCATTTGCTACTCTTGGCTAAGCTAGCATTGGCTACACTTGGCAATGTTAGCATTGGCTACCATTGGCTAAGTTTGCGTTGGCTACACATGGCTATGTTATTGTAGGCTACACTTGGCTAAGTTAGCGTTGGCTACACTTGGCTATGTTAGAGTAGGCTACACTTGGCTATGTTAGTGTTGGCTACTATTGGCCATGGAAGTGTTTGCTACTCTTGACTAAGTTAGCATTGGATACACTTGGCTAAGTTAGCGTTGCTACTCTTGGCTAAGTTAGCATTTGCTACTCTTGGCTAAGCTAGCATTGGCTACACTTGGCAATGTTAGCATTGGCTACCCTTGGCTAAGTTTGCGTTGGCTACACATGGCTATGTTATTGTAGGCTACACTTGGCAACGTTAGCATTGGCTACCCTTGGCTATGTTAGAGTAGGCTACACTGGGCTAAGTTAATGTTGGCTACTATTGGCCATGTAAGTGTTTGCTACTCTTGGCTAAGCTAGCGTTTAAAACTCTTGGCAAAGTTAGTGTTGGCTACACTTGGCTATGTTATAGTAGGCTACACTTGGCTAAGTTGAAGTTTGCTACACTTGGCTATGTTATAGTAGGCTACACTTGGCTATGTTAGTGTTGGCTACACTTGGCTATGTTAGAGTAGGCTTCACTTGGCTATGTTCAAGTTTGCTACACTTGGCTTTGTTAGAGTAGGCTACACTTGGCCATGTAAGTGTTTGCTACTCTTGTAAAAGTTAGCATTGGCTACACTTGGCTAAGTTAGCGTTGCTACTCTTGGCTAAGTTAGCATTTGCTACTCTTGGCTAAGCTAGCGTTTGCTACTCTTGGCAAAGTTAGCGTTGGCTACACTGGGCAATGTTAGCATTGGCTACCCTTGGCTAAGTAACCGTTGGCTACACTTGGCTAAGTTAGTGTTGGCTACACTTGGATAAGTTAGCGTTGGCTACACTTGGCTATGTTAGAGTAGGCTACACTTGGCTATGTTAGTGTTGTCTACTATTGGCCATGTAAGTGTTTGCTACTCTTGACCAAGTTAGCATTGGCTACACTTGGCTAAGTTAGCGTTATTACTCTTGGCTAAGTTAGCATTTGCTACTCTTGGCTAAGCTAGCGTTTGCTACTCTAGGCAAAGTTAGTGTTGGCTACACTTGGCAATGTTAGCATTGGCTACCCTTGGATAAGTTATCGTTTGCTACACTTGGCAACGTTACATTGGATACCCTTGGCTAAGTTAGCGTTGGCTACACTTGGCTAAGTTAGTGTTGGCTACACCTGGCTAAGTTAGCTTTGGCTACACTTGGCTATGTTAGAGTAGGCTACACTTTGCTATATTATTGTTGGCTACTATTGGCCATGTAAGTGTTTGCTACTCTTGACTAAGCTAGCATTGGCTACACTTGGCTAAGTTAGTGTTGCTACTCTTGGCTAAGTTAGCATTTGCTACTCAAGGCTAAGCTAGCGTTTGCTACTCTTGGCAAAGTTAGCGTTGGCTACACAGGGCAATGTTAGCATTGGCTACCCTTGGCTAAGTTAGCGTTGTCTACACTTGGCTAAGTTAGCGTTGGCTACACTTGGCTAAGTTAGTGTTGGCTACACTTGGCTAAGTTAGCGTTGGCTACACTTGGCTAAGTTAGTGTTGGCTACACTTGGCTAAGTTAGCGTTGGCTACACTTGGCTATGTTAGAGTAGGCTACACTTGGCTATGTTAGTGTTGGCTACTATTGGCCATGTAAGTGTTTGCTACTCTTGACTAAGTTAGCATTGGATACACTTGGCTAAGTTAGCGTTGCTACTCTTGGCTAAGTTAGCATTTGCTACTCTTGGCTAAGCTAGCGTTTGCTACTCTTGGCAAAGTTAGCGTTGGCTAAACTGGAAAATGTTAGCATTGGCTACCCTTGGCTAAGTTAGCGTTGTCTACACTTGGCTAAGTTAGCGTTGGCTACACTTGGCTAAGTTAGTGTTGGCTACACTTGGCTAAGTTAGCGTTGGCTACACTTGGCTATGTTAGAGTAGGCTACACTTGGCTATGTTAGTGTTGGCTACTATTGGCCATGTAAGTGTTTGCTACTCTTGACTAAGTTAGCATTGGATACACTTGGCTAAGTTACAAACAAATCAAATCGTGAGGATTGAATCCTCTTTATTGGTCACATACATGAAGACATACAGTGAAACGTGTTCTCTGCATTTAACCCATCCTAGTATTAGGAGCAGTGGGCAGCTATTCATACAGCGCCCGGGGAGCAGTTAGGGTTAGGGTCTTCTTCAAGGACACCTCGACAGTTTATTTGCTAGGAGGAGCCGGGGATCGAACCAGCAACCTTCCGGTTGTGAGGCGACCGCTCTACCTCCTGAGCTATACTGCCATACTGCCGCTACAGCTATACTGCCGCCCCAGTTAGCGTTGCTACTCTTGGCTAAGTTAGCATTTGCTACTCTTGGCTACGCTAGCGTTGGCTACAATTGGCAATGTTAGCATTGGCTACCCTTGGCTAAGTTAGCGTTGGCTACACTTGGCTAAGTTAGTGTTGGCTACACTTGGCTAAGTTAGCGTTGGCTACACTTGGCTATGTTAGAGTAGGCTACACTTTGCTATATTAGTGTTGGCTACTATTGGCCATGTAAGTGTTTGCTACTCTTGACTAAGTTAGCATTGGCTACACTTGGCTAAGTTAGCGTTGCTACTCTTGGCTAAGTTAGCATTTGCTACTCAAGGCTAAGCTAGCGTTTGCTACTCTTGGCAAAGTTAGCGTTGGCTACACTGGGCAATGTTAGCATTGGCTACCCTTGGCTAAGTTAGCGTTGTCTACACTTGGCTAAGTTAGCGTTGGCTACACTTGGCTAAGTTAGTGTTGGCTACACTTGGCTAAGTTAGCGTTGGCTACACTTGGCTAAGTTAGTGTTGGCTACACTTGGCTAAGTTAGCGTTGGCTACACTTGGCTATGTTAGAGTAGGCTACACTTGGCTATGTTAGTGTTGGCTACTATTGGCCATGTAAGTGTTTGCTACTCTTGTCTAAGTTAGCATTGGATACACTTGGCTAAGTTAGCGTTGCTACTCTTGGCTAAGTTAGCATTTGCTACTCTTGGCTACGCTAGCATTGGCTACACTTGGCAATGTTAGTGTAGAAGCCATTTCACTGTTTAGTATAATTATTAGTTGTAGCTTATTATTGTATTTGATTATTGTATTTGCTTATAAGTATCAGGAGTTATTGTTTCCATATGTTGTTTATTATTTTGGTCACTAGGGGGACTTCACACAGGTAGACCTCACTCATAGGTATTTAGGTAGGCTGCTAATGGGGTTATGCAGTGCACCTGGTGGACATACGGTTTTTACCATCTCGTAGTAACATCTCAGTCAGCTGCTTGAATATGGAATTGTTTGCCTGATCTACTTGGAATAAACGAACAACAAAACGTGAGAATCCTTGTGGACAGTGAAACTTCTTTGCCAGCATACATGATGCGTAAGATCTTTGTTCTAATGGTGCGCCAAGTATTGGCTTTATAGTTGCAAGTAACCAGCCAATACATTAAGTAAAAACCGTGTCCTGGGAACATCAGACTTCAAGACAAGAAGCTGTTTTTTTGTGCATGAAGATTCGTTCTAATGGACTAACTAACATTGGATTAATGTTCGCGTGGACGCTTTCACGGACATTCGAAGCCCAGCCAAAAGCCTGCACGGATGCAACAAACGAACAACAAGACGTGGTAAAGGCAAGAACATTGACTGTAAAGCTGTATTGGAAAACGGCGAAACTATTGGAGTTGATAGTCGCGTTTTTCTTGCTACGCGCATAGTTGTTTGGTGTTCGTGTTTTGGCCATGTAGGCTTGGGAGTTTGAATTTCTCCGCGTTGACTTTCCACTGGCCTCTAATTGGTGAGACCAATGTTTGGCGTGTGGCAACAGTGTCAACAGCGCCTTTGATGTGCAAATTGATCGGACTGAATGTTTATTGACAACTATTGGAGTTGTTTTTTTGACGGTCATGTTGTCACTGCGCGCGTTTGCCTGGTGATAATTCAAAGCTCTATAGGGGAGACCTAAGTTTATCAATCCAATGTGCGCTCTTTTCTTTGCATTTGCTCATTTGTATTGTCACATGAAATATCAACCAAAGCTCCATATACTTGCATTATTTTATGCATGATTGTGTGTTAAAAGGAAAATAACACAATGTCTCAGGTCACTAAGGATAAAAATGAGAGTGCTCCATTGCCTGAAAAAAGGGTTCCAAAATTGTCTGAAAAGGGTCTGGCCTCCTTTATTGAAAAGTGTCAGAAAGAAAGGCAAGCAAAATGGAAAAAAGCAAGTGCTTCAATGGAAAACCTTAAACTGCTTATGGATTCCAATGAAAATGTCACTGAAGTGCAATCTGAGTTGGTCATTATGAACAAGTGCTTTGAGGAAGCCCAGAAAAATCATGATTCATTTATGAAATTGAACTTGCCTGAAGATCAAGCTGCTTTACAATGTCAGTGGTTTGAAAACAAAACAGCACTGCACTGTGGGTTTGCAGAAGATGTAAAGAGGTGGCTCTCTGACGCTGGACAACCATATGTAGATACAGATGATGGACAGCCAGTCCCTGATGATGTCAGACCAGGTGACAGTGCTTCTAACATGAGTGTTGCATGTTCCAGACTAAGTCGGAGTGCTATCTCCGGATCACGTGTCTCTACAACATCTTCACGAGCAGAACGGATCAAAGCTGAAGCTGAGAAGGCAGCTCTCCTGGAACGTGTCGCTGCTCTACAGAAAATACATTTAATAGAGGCACAAGAGGAACAACTGAGGAGACAAAAGGAACAACTAGCATTGGAGACAGAGTTGGCAGTATTCAATGCAAAACTCAGTGTTTTTAAGGAAAATTCATCACGGCACATCCTGAATGGATGGAAAATAAATCACATTCCTCCACTCTTCCTCTCCAAGGCTGCATGTTTTGTAAAAAGAGTGGTCACTCTCTGGAGAAGTGCACACAATTCAAAGGAAAGTTGCACCGGGAAAAGATTGACTTCATTAAGGAAAAAAGGATCTGTTTCGGCTGCTTAAAGGTGGGCCATGTTAGCAAAGCCTGCGAAGATCGATTGACTTGTGATGTGTGCAGCCTAAAGCATCCTAGTATTCTCCACATTAAACATCAGGTTAAAGAACCAGCAGTCACGGCACCAGCAGTCACCACTGAAAATGCTGCGCCAAAAACGTGTGGCCATATTGGGGCCGGTTTTGAGGATGATTGCATCTTTTCAATTGTACCCGTCCAAGTTAAAGCAAAAAAGGGTGATGTCATACTACAAACCTATGCTTTTTTGGATCCTGGTAGCTCTGGTACATTCTGTACAGAAAGCCTGGTTCAACGATTGAACGTGAAGAAACGGAGTACCAACTTTATGTTGCGGACGTTGGGACAGGAAAAAACGATTGCCAGTCATATTGTTTCTGGACTAGAGGTGTCAGGATTGGACAACGATGATTTCATTGACTTACCTGATGTTGTTACCCAAAGATGCATGCCTGTTTCCCAGCACAACATCCCCAGGCAAGATGATGTGGATCAATGGCCATATCTCAATTGTGTCAAGCTCCATCAAATTGACTCTGACATTGACCTTCTCATTGGAACTAATGCATCAAAGGTAATAGAACCATGGGAACTCATTAACAGTCAAGAAGATGGGCCCTATGCTGTAAGGACTAAAGTGGGATGGGTGCTTAATGGCCCACTTCGAGCTGGCAACGACAGCAGGAGCAAGAGTGGCAACTCCATAACTGCCAATCGAATATCTCTAGTTCAACTAGAAGAGATGATGGTTCAGCAGTACAATCATGACTTCAATGAGAAGACTTCAGAGGAACAAGCTGAAATGTCAAGAGAAGACCTCAAGTTCATGAACATTATGCACAGCTCCTCAGTGTTGAAAGATGGTCATTACTCCTTGGACCTACCTTTCAGGAGTGAAAATTCCATCTTGCCAAACAATCGTTGCATTGCAGAACAGCGCCTCATGAGCCTGAAGAGGAAGTTTGGAAAGAATCAAGTCTTTCGAGAGGAGTATGTAGCTTTTCTCAGTGATGTAATTGATCAAGGCTATGCTGAGGTTGTGCCAGAGGATCAGTTGAACCAAGAGGATGGAAAACAGTGGTATATTCCACATCATGGAGTTTATCATCCTAGAAAAGGAAAGTTAAGAGTTGTGTTCGACTGCGGAGCAGTGTACAAGGGGACGTCACTCAACTGTAAACTTCTGCAGGGACCAGATCTTACAAACTCCCTGGTTGGAGTTCTTCTCCGATTCCGACAGGAACCTGTTGCACTGATGGCTGACATTCAGGCCATGTTCCATCAGGTCAAAGTGTCAGAAAAGGACATCAATTTCCTTCGGTTTCTGTGGTGGCCTCACGGAAATACAGAACACACTCCAGTTGAATATCGGATGACTGTACATCTGTTTGGAGCTGTGTCATCGCCAAGCTGTGCGAATTATGCACTGAGGAAAACCGCAGATGATAATGCAGGTCAGTTTCCATCAGAAGTGGTCGCTACAGTCAAGAACAATTTCTATGTCGATGACTGTCTGAAGTCCTTGCCTTCTGAGGAGGAAGCAATACAGATGGTGAAGAACCTCACTACGCTCTGCAGGAAAGGGGGATTCAATCTCTCCAAGTGGATAAGCAACAGTCGATCAGTGCTGACATCAATTCCACAAGAGCACAGAACAAAGGAAACGAAAGAGCTGGATTTGGATTGGGAGAGTCTGCCATTGGAGAGGGCTCTAGGACTGCAATGGTGTGTTGAAAATGACCAGTTCAAGTTCAAGACCACCATCAAAGAACAACCACAGACAAGGAGAGGCATCTTATCAGTGGTCAGTTCGCTCTATGACCCGTTGGGATTTCTTGCATCCTTCACTCTGTCAGCCAAATTGATTTTGCAGGAGTTGTGCAAAAGACGCTATGCATGGGATGAGGACATTCCTCCATACTTCTCACAGCAGTGGTCAGAGTGGCTAAAGGACCTGGAGAAGATAGCAGAGTTCAAAGTGCATCGTTGTTTCAAGCCCACAGACTTCGGCAAGCCCATCAAAGCACAACTTCACCATTTCTCTGATGCCAGTCAAGATGGCTATGGCACCGTGTCTTATCTGAGGCTTGAGAATGATGACGGAAGACTTCATGTTGCATTCCTCTTGGCCAAAGCCAGAGTTGCGCCACTGAAACAAAGCACAATTCCTCGGATGGAACTCACAGCTGCTGTTCTGGCGGTGAGGGTTGATGGGATGCTGCAAAAGGAGTTGCAACTTGAGTTGGAAAAGTCCACATTCTGGACGGATAGTACAACAGTGCTTAAGTACATCAGCAATGAAACCAAGCGGTTCCACACCTTTGTTGCAAATAGAACAGCAGCCATAAGAGAAGCTACCAGTGTGGAACAGTGGAGGTACATCGGTACCAAGGAGAATCCAGCGGATGATGTGTCGAGAGGGATGAAAGCCACTGACTTCCTGGCAAGCAAAAGGTGGAGTAAAGGACCAGAATTTCTGTCCAAGCCAGAAGAGGAGTGGCCCAAGTCTGACTTGAAGATTCATGGGATCGCTGAGGATGATCCGGAGGTCAAAAGAGACTTGACAGTCAATCTTATTGTCACGGCTGGAGAGAGCCACACCAACCAACTGATGAGCTACTTTTCAACCTGGCAGAAACTGAAAACTGCCGTAGCCTGGTTTCTGAGAATCAAGCAATGTCTCAAGCTGCTGCGACAGAACAGAAAGGAAATCCAAGCTGCTGTCTGTGAAGATGAAAAAGACCTTGAGAAACAAAAGTCTGAAGTAGCAAAGAGAATGGAAAACTTCAAAGCCACACTCAGTGGACAAAGTCTACATCTTGAAGACCACGCCAAGGCAGAAAAAGCAATTATATGCTTTGTGCAAGGTCAGAGATTCAAAGATGAAGTTGCCTTATTGGAGACTGGTGTTAATGTCAAGAAAGACAGTCAGCTGTACAAGCTGGATCCAGTATTGGAGGGAGGCATCCTGAGAGTTGGTGGCCGGTTGAGTCGATCATCAATGCCAGAGGAAACTAAACACCCTGTTATCCTGGCCAAGGATCTCCATGTTTCGACACTCATTCTTCGCCACATCCATCAGCAGTTGGCGCATGGAGGGAGGAATCATGTGTTAAGCCACCTCAGGAAGAAATACTGGATCACCAACGCCAATTCTGCAATAAGGAAGGTCATTTCAGAATGTGTCACATGCAAACGTCACAGAGGGAAGATCAGTGACCAGAAAATGGCGGATTTGCCAAAGGAAAGAGTCTTGCCTGACCAAGCTCCGTTCACCAGTGTGGGGGTGGACTACTTCGGTCCCATCGATGTTAAGAGGGGAAGAAGTCTTCTCAAGAGGTACGGAGTGATCTTCACGTGTTTGACCAGCAGGGCTGTACATCTTGAAGTGGCGTACAGTCTGGACACAGATTCCTGTATAAATGCTATAAGAAGATTTATCTGCAGAAGAGGACAAGTGTCAAGCATACGATCAGACAATGGCACAAATTTTGTTGGAGCCAACAGAGAATTGAGAGAGGCTTTGGCTGGCATCAACAACAACAAGATCCAAGGTGCTCTACTTCAAGAGGGAGTGACATGGAATTTCAATCCTCCTGCAGCCTCGCATCATGGCGGGGTGTGGGAACGCCTAATACGCATGGTGAGAAAAGTGCTCGAGTCTGTTCTGCATCAACAGACCCTTGATGATGAAGGATTTCAAACCATCCTCTGTGAGGCAGAAGCCATCTTGAATAGCAGACCCATCACCACTGTTTCAGATCAGCCGGATGATCTTGAGGCCCTCACTCCTAACCACATCCTTCTCTTGAAAGGGAAGCCAGTGTTGCCTCCTGGACTGTTCGACAAGAAAGATCTATATGTCAGAAGGAGGTGGAAGCAGGTGCAGTATATGGCTGACCTGTTCTGGACTCGATGGATTTCTGAGTACCTGCCTTTGCTGCAAGAGAGGCAAAAATGGTCGAAGAGGAAAAGAAATCTCGCTCCTGGAGACATCGTCATCATTGCAGATGCAACTGCCCCCAGAGGCTCGTGGATGCTGGGAAGGGTTTTGGAGGCTAAACCTGACGCCAGAGGCCTAGTACGCACTGTACGGCTCCAAACGAAGACCAGCGTGCTGGAAAGGCCTGTCACAAAGCTGTGTCTACTACTGGAGGCTGAAGACTAAGACTCAGACTTATGATCGTAACGACCGTGACTTTTCTAACCTTTTTTCTTTTCTACAGGGTCTACTACCAAAGAAGAAGATCGGTAAATACATTACACACAGTGCGAATTGAAAATGTCTTTATTATTATTGTTTTTTTTGTTTGTTAAATAGCTTCTTCAGAAATATTTGTGTAATTGTGTATAATGCCCAATTAGGGGCCGGAGTGTAGAAGCCATTTCACTGTTTAGTATAATTATTAGTTGTAGCTTATTATTGTATTTGATTATTGTATTTGCTTATAAGTATCAGGAGTTATTGTTTCCATATGTTGTTTATTATTTTGGTCACTAGGGGGACTTCACACAGGTAGACCTCACTCATAGGTATTTAGGTAGGCTGCTAATGGGGTTATGCAGTGCACCTGGTGGACATACGGTTTTTACCATCTCGTAGTAACATCTCAGTCAGCTGCTTGAACATGGAATTGTTTGCCTGATCTACTTGGAATAAACGAACAACAAAACGTGAGAATCCTTGTGGACAGTGAAACTTCTTTGCCAGCATACATGATGCGTAAGATCTTTGTTCTAATGGTGCGCCAAGTATTGGCTTTATAGTTGCAAGTAACCAGCCAATACAGTTAGCATTGGCTACCCTTGGCTAAGTTAGCGTTGGCTACACTTGGCTAAGTTAGTGTTGGCTACACTTGGCTAAGTTAGCGTTGGCTACACTTGGCTATGTTAGAGTAGGCTACACTTTGCTATATTAGTGTTGGCTACTATTGGCCATGTAAGTGTTTGCTACTCTTGACTAAGTTAGCATTGGCTACACTTGGCTACGTTAGCGTTGCTACTCTTGGCTAAGTTAGCATTTGCTACTCAAGGCTAAGCTAGCGTTTGCTACTCTTGGCAAAGTTAGCGTTGGCTACACTGGGCAATGTTAGCATTGGCTACCCTTGGCTAAGTTAGAGTTGTCTACACTTGGCTAAGTTAGTGTTGGCTACACTTGGCTAAGTTAGTGTTGGCTACACTTGGCTAAGTTAGTGTTGGCTACACTTGCCTAAGTTAGCGTTGGCTACACTTGGCTATGATAGAGTAGGCTACACTTGGCTATGTTATTGTTGGCTACTATTGGCCATGTAAGTGTTTGCTACTCTTGGCAATGTTAGCATTGGCTACCCTTGGCTAAGTTAGCGTTGGCTACACTTGGCTAAGTTAGTGTTGGCTACACTTGGCTAAGTTAGCGTTGGCTACACTTGGCTATGTTAGAGTAGGCTACACTTGGCTATGTTAGTGTTGGCTACTATTGGCCATGTAAGTGTTTGCTACTCTTGGCTAAGTTAGCATTGGATACACTTGGCTAAGTTAGCGTTGCTACTCTTGGCTAAGTTAGCATTTGCTACTCTTGGCTAAGCTAGCGTTGGCTACACTTGGCAATGTTAGCATTGGCTACCCTTAACTAAGTTAGCGTTGGCTACACATGGCTATGTTATTGTAGGCTACACTTTGCAACGTTAGCATTGGCTACCCTTGGCTATGTTAGAGTAGGCTACACTGGGCTATGTTAATGTTGGCTACTATTGGCCATGTAAGTGTTTGCTACTCTTGGCTAAGCTAGCGTTTAATACTCTTGGCAAAGTTAGCGTTGGCTACACTGGGCAATGTTAGCATTGGCTACCCTTGGCTAAGTTAGCGTTGGCTACACTTGGCTAAGTTAGTGTTGGCTACACTTGGCTAAGTTAGTGTTGGCTACCCTTGGCTAAGTTAGCGTTGGCTACACTTGCCTAAGTTAGCCCTTGATACACTTGGCTAAGTTAGCGTTTGCTACACTTGGCAATGTTAGCATTGGCTACCCTTGGCTAAGTTAGCGTTGGCTACACTTGGCTATGTTAGAGTAGGCTACACTTGGCTAAGTTAAAGTTTGCTACACTTGGCTACGTTAGAGTAGGCTACACTTGGCTATGTTAGTGTTGGCTACACTTGGCTATGTTAGATTAGGCTACACTTGGCTAAGTTAAAGTTTGCTACACTTGGCCATGTAAGTGTTTGCTACTCTTGCAAAGTTAGCATTGGCTACACTTGGCTAAGTTAGCGTTGCTACTCTTGGCTAAGTTAGCATTTGCTACTCTTGGCTACGCTAGTGTTTGATACTCTTGGCAAAGTTATCGTTGGCTACACTGGGCAATGTTAGCATTGGCTACCCTTGGCTAAGTTAGCGTTGGCTACACTTGGCTAAGTTAGTGTTGGCTACACTTGGCTAAGTTAGCGTTGCTACTCTTGCTAAGTTAGCATTTGCAACTCTTGGCTAAGCTAGCGTTTGCTACTCTTGGCAATGTTAGCATTGGCTACCCTTGGCTAAGTTAGCATTGGCTAGACTTGGCTAAGTTAGTGTTGGCTACACTTGGCTAAGTTAGCGTAGGCTACACTTGGCTATGTTAGAGTAGGCTACACTTGGCTGTTAGTGTTGGCTACTATTGGCCATGTAAGTGTTTGCTACTCTTGACTAAGTTAGCATTGGCTACACTTGGCTAAGTTAGCGTTGCCACTCTTGGCTAAGTTAGCATTTGCTACACTTGGCTAAGCTATCGTTTGATACTCTTGGAAAAGATAGCGTTGGCTACACTGGGCAATGTTAGCATTGGCTACCCTTGGCTAAGTTAGCGTTGGCTACACTTGGCTATGTTAGTGTTGGCTACTATTGGCCATGTAAGTGTTTGCTACTCTTGACTAAGTTAGCATTGGCTACACTTGGCTAAGCTAGCGTTTGCTACTCTTGGCAAAGTTAACGTTGGCTACACTTGAAAATGTTACCATTGGCTACACTTGGCTATGTTAGAGTAGGCTACACTTGGCTATGTTAGTGTTGGCTACTATTGGCCATGTAAGTGTTTGCTACTCTTGAATAAGTTAGCATTGGATACACTTGGCTAAGTTAGCGTTGCTACTCTTGGCTAAGTTAGCATTTGCTACTCTTGGCTAAGCTAGCGTTGGCTACACTTGGCAATGTTAGCATTGGCTACCCTTGGCTAAGTTAGAGTAGGCTACACTGGGCTATATTAATGTTGGCTACTATTGGCCATGTAAGTGTTTGCTTCTCTTGGCTAAGCTAGCGTTTAATACTCTTGGCAAAGTTAGCGTTGGCTACACTGGGCAATGTTAGCATTGGCTACCCTTGGCTAAGTTAGCGTTGGCTACACTTGGCTATGTTAGAGTAGGCTACACTTGGCTATGTTAGTGTTGGCTACTATTGGCCATGTAAGTGTTTGCTACTCTTGACTAAGTTCGCATTGGCTACACTTAGCTAAGTTAGCGTTGCTATTCTTGGCTAAGTTAGCATTTGCTACTCTTGGCTAAGCTAGCGTTTGCTACACTTGGCTAAGTTAGCGTTGGCTACACTTGGCTATGTTAGAGTAGGCTACACTTGGCTATGTTAGTGTTGTCTACTATTGGCCATGTAAGTGTTTGCTACTCTTGACTAAGTTAGCATTGGCTACACTTGGCTAAGTTAGCGTTATTACTCTTGGCTAAGTTAGCATTTGCTACTCTTGGCTAAGCTAGCGTTTGCTACTCTAGGCAAAGTTAGTGTTGGCTACACTTGGCAATGTTAGCATTGGCTACCCTTGGCTAAGTTATCGTTTGCTACACTTGGCAACGTTACATTGGATACCCTTGGCTAAGTTAGTGTTGGCTACACTTGGCTATGTTAGAGTAGGCTACACTTGGCAACGTTAGCATTGGCTACCCTTGGCTATGTTAGAGTAGGCTACACATGGCTATGTTAGTGTTGGCTACTATTGGCCATGTAAGCATTTGCTACTCTTGACTAAGTTAGCATTGGCTACACTTGCCTAAGTTAGCCCTTGCTACACTTGGCTAAGTTAGCGTTTGCTACACTTGGCAACGTTAGCATTGGCTACCCTTGGCTAAGTTAGCGTTGGCTACACTTGGCTAAGTTAGTGTTGGCTACACTTGGCTAAGCTAGCGTTTGCTACTCATGGCAAAGTTAACGTAGGCTACACTTGGCAATGTTAGCATTGGCTACCCTTGGCTAAGTTAGCGTTGGCTACACATGGCTAAGTTAGTGTTGGCTACACTTGGCTAAGTTAGCGTTGGCTACACTTGGCTATGTTAGAGTAGGCTACACTTTGCTATATTAGTGTTGGCTACTATTGGCCATGTAAGTGTTTGCTACTCTTGACTAAGTTAGCATTGGCTACACTTGGCTAAGTTAGCGTTGCAACTCTTGGCTAAGTTAGCATTTGCTACTCTTGGCTAAGCTAGCGTTGGCTACACTTGGCAATGTTAGCATTGGCTACCCTTGGCTAAGTTAGAGTAGGCTACACTGGGCTATATTAATGTTGGCTACTATTGGCCATGTAAGTGTTTGCTACTCTTGGCTAAGCTAGCGTTTAATACTCTTGGCAAAGTTAGCGTTGGCTACACTGGGCAATGTTAGCATTGGCTACCCTTGGCTAAGTTAGAGTAGGCTACACTGGGCTATATTAATGTTGGCTACTATTGGCCATGTAAGTGTTTGCTACTCTTGGCTAAGCTAGCGTTTAATACCCTTGGCTAAGTTAGCGTTGGCTACACTTGGTTAAGTTAGTGTTAGCTACACTTGGCTAAGTTAGTGTTGGCTACACTTGGCTATGTTAGAGTAGGCTACACTTGGCTAAGTTAAAGTTTGCTACACTTGGCTATGTTAGAGAAGGCTACACTTGGCTATGTTAGTGTTGGCTACACTTTGCTATGTTAGAGTAGGCTACACTTGGCTAAGTTAAAGTTTGCTACACTTGGCTATGTTAGAGTAGGCTACACTTGGCCATGTAAGTGTTTGCTACTCTTGCCAAAGTTAGCATTGGCTACACTTGGCTAAGTTAGCGTTGCTACTCTTGGCTAAGTTAGCATTTGCTACTCTTGGCTACGCTAGTGTTTGATACTCTTGGCAATGTTATCGTTGGCTACACTGGGCAATGTTAGCATTGGCTACCCTTGGCTAAGTTAGCGTTGGCTACACTTGGCTAAGTTAGTGTTGTCTACACTTGGCTAAGTTAGCGTTGCTACTCTTGCTAAGTTAGCATTTGCAACTCTTGGCTAAGCTAGCGTTTGCTACTCTTGGCAATGTTAGCATTGGCTACCCTTGGCTAAGTTAGTATTGGCTAGACTTGGCTAAGTTAGTGTTGGCTACACTTGGCTAATTTAGCGTAGGCTACACTTGGCTATGTTAGAGTAGGCTACACTTCGCTGTTAGTGTTGGCTACTATTGGCCATGTAAGTGTTTGCTACTCTTGACTAAGTTAGCATTGGCTACACTTGGCTAAGTTAGCGTTGCAACTCTTGGCTAAGTTAGCATTTGCTACACTTGGCTAAGCTAGCATTTGATACTCTTGGAAAAGTTAGCGTTGGCTACACTGGGCAATGTTAGCATTGGCTACCCTTGGATAAGTTAGCGTTGGCTACACTTGGCTATGTTAGAGTAGGCTACACTTGGCTATGTTAGTGTTGGCTACTATTGGCCATGTAAGTGTTTGCTACTCTTGACTAAGTTAGCATTGGATACACTTGGCTAAGTTAGCGTTGCTACTCTTGGCTAAGTTAGCATTTGCTACTCTTGGCTAAGCTAGCGTTGGCTACACTTGGCAATGTTAGCATTGGCTACCATTGGCTAAGTTAGAGTAGGCTACACTGGGCTATATTAATGTTGGCTACTATTGTCCATGTAAGTGTTTACTGCTCTTTGCTAATTTAGTGTTTAATACTCTTGGCAAAGTTAGCGTTGGCTACACTGGGCAATGTTAGCATTGGCTACCCTTGGCTAAGTTAGCGTTGGCTACACTTGGCTAAGTTAGTGTTAGCTACACTTGGCTAAGTTAGTGTTGGCTACACTTGGCTATGTTAGAGTAGGCTACACTTGGCTAAGTTAAAGTTTGCTACACTTGGCTATGTTAGAGTAGGCTACACTTGGCTAAGTTAAAGTGTGCTACACTTGGCTATGTTAGAGTAGGCTATACTTGGCCATGTAAGTGTTTGCTACTCTTGACAAAGTTAGCATTGGCTACACTTGGATAAGTTAGCGTTGCTACTCTGGGCTAAGTTAGCATTTGCTACTCTTGGCTACGCTAGTGTTTGATACTTTTGGCAAAGTTATCGTTGGCTACACTGGGAAATGATAGCATTGGCTACACTTGGCTAAGTTAGTGTTGGCTACACTTGGCTAAGTTAGTGTTAGCTACACTTGGCTAAGTTAGTGTTGGCTACACTTGGCTATGTTAGAGTAGGCTACACTTGGCTAAGTTAAAGTTTGCTACACTTGGCTATGTTAGAGTAGGCTACACTTGGCTAAGTTAAAGTGTGCTACACTTGGCTATGTTAGAGTAGGCTATACTTGGCCATGTAAGTGTTTGCTACTCTTGACAAAGTTAGCATTGGCTACACTTGGATAAGTTAGCGTTGCTACTCTTGGCAATGTTAGCATTGGCTACCCTTGGCTAAGTTAGCATTGGCTAGACTTGGCTAAGTTAGTGTTGGCTACACTTGGCTAAGTTAGTGTAGGCTACACTTGGCTATGTTAGAGTAGGCTACACTTGGCTGTTAGTGTTGGCTACTATTGGCCATGTAAGTGTTTGCTACTCTTGACTAAGTTAGCATTGGCTACACTTGGCTAAGTTAGCGTTTCAACTCTTGGCTAAGTTAGCATTTGCTACTCTTGGCTAAGCTAGCTTTTGATACTCTTGGCAAAGTTAGCGTTGGCTACACTGGGCAATGTTAGCATTGGCTACCCTTGGCTAAGAAACCGTTGGCTACACTTTGCTAAGTTAGTGTTGGCTACACTTGGCTAAGTTAGCGTTGGCTACACTGGGCAATGTTAGCATTGGCTACACTTGGCTAAGTTAGCGTTGGCTACACTTGGCTAAGTTGGCGTTTGCTAAACTTGGCTAAGTTAGTGTTGGCTACACTTGGCTAAGTTAATGTTGGCTACACTTGGCAATGTTAGCATTGGCTACCCTTGGCTAAGTTAGCGTTGGCTACACTGGGAAATGTTAGCATTGGCTACACTTGGCTAAGTTAGTGTTGGCTACACTTGGCTAAGTTAGCGTTGCTACTCTTGGCTAAGTTAGCATTTGCAACTCTTGGCTAAGCTAGCGTTTGCTACTCTTGGCAATGTTAGCATTGGCTACCCTTGGCTAAGTTAGCATTGGCTAGACTTGGCTAAGTTAGTGTTGGCTACACTTGGCTAAGTTAGCGTAGGCTACACTTGGCTATGTTAGAGTAGGCTACACTTGGCTGTTAGTGTTGGCTACTATTGGCCATGTAAGTGTTTGCTACTCTTGACTAAGTTAGCATTGGCTACACTTGGCTAAGTTAGCGTTTCAACTCTTGGCTAAGTTAGCATTTGCTACTCTTGGCTAAGCTAGCTTTTGATACTCTTGGCAAAGTTAGCGTTGGCTACACTGGGCAATGTTAGCATTGGCTACCCTTGGCTAAGAAACCGTTGGCTACACTTTGCTAAGTTAGTGTTGGCTACACTTGGCTAAGTTAGCGTTGGCTACACTGGGCAATGTTAGCATTGGCTACACTTGGCTAAGTTAGCGTTGGCTACACTTGGCTAAGTTGGCGTTTGCTAAACTTGGCTAAGTTAGTGTTGGCTACACTTGGCTAAGTTAATGTTGGCTACACTTGGCAATGTTAGCATTGGCTACCCTTGGCTAAGTTAGCGTTGGCTACACTTGGCTATGTTAGAGTAGGCTACACTTGGCTATGTTAGTGTTGGCTACTATTGGCCATGTAAGTGTTTGCTACTCTTGACTAAGTTAGCATTGGCTACACTTGGCTAAGTTAGCGTTATTACTCTTGGCTAAGTTAGCATTTGCTACTCTTGGCTAAGCTAGCGTTTGCTACACTAGGCAAAGTTAGTGTTGGCTACACTTGGCAATGTTAGCATTGTCTACCCTTGGCTAAGTTATCATTTGCTACACTTGGCAACGTTACATTGGATACCCTTGGCTAAGTTAGCGTTGGCTACACTTGGCTATGTTAGAGTAGGCTACACTTGGCAACGTTAACATTGGCTACCCTTGGCTATGTTAGAGTAGGCTACACTTGGCTATGTTAGTGTTGGCTACTATTGGCCATGTAAGCGTTTGCTACTCTTGGCTAAGTTAGCATTGGCTACACTTGCCTAAGTTAGCCCTTGCTACACTTGGCTAAGTTAGCGTTTGCTACATTTGGCAACGTTAGCATTGGCTACCCTTGGCTATGTTAGCGTTGGCTACACTTGGCTAAGTTAGTGTTGGCTACACTTGGCTAAGCTAGCGTTTGCTACTCATGGCAATGTTAACGTTGGCTACTCTTGGCAATGTTAGCATTGGCTACCCTTGGCTAAGTTAGCATTGGCTAGACTTGGCTAAGTTAGTGTTGGCTACACTTGGCTAAGTTAGCGTAGGCTACACTTGGCTATGTTAGAGTAGGCTACACTTGGCTGTTAGTGTTGGCTACTATTGGCCATGTAAGTGTTTGTTTGTAGCCTTTATTTAACCAGGTGAAAAGCCCCTTGAGATCAAAAGATCTCTTTTTCAAGGGTGACCTGCAGCACATTGGTTACACATGTAACATAAAAACAACAGAACAACAATAAGGACGACATACAACATAAATTACAGGGTACAGTTTACAAACTCTATTTACAGTGACAGGTACCATGAGTATCAAACAGCATGTCACCCAGCCGAGTTTTAAAATGATGCAGGGGAACCAAAGTGCTCAGTTTTAAACATTTTTGCAGACTGTTCCAAGTTAGTGGAGCTGCACAACTAAAAGCTTTCTTCCCTAAGACAGTCCTAGCACTTGGCACATTTAATAAAACCACATCATGAGATCTCAGGCAATAAGTACTTTCAATTCGTCGAGAGATCAGAGAGCAGATATAAGAAGGTAGTTTACCCAGCATGGCTTTGTAGATGAACATGTACCAATGACTGAGCCTCCGTACAGTGAGTGAAGGAAGACCTGCCCTGGCATACAGGGTACAGTGATGAGTAAGTGCTTTACAGTTAGTAACAAATCTCAGAGCACTGTGATAGGCAGCATCTAACTTTTCCAGGTAATGGGCAGGTGCATTCATATAAATCAAATCACCATAGTCCAGCACAGGTAAAAAGGTCACAGTGACTAGCCTTTTCCTGGCTTCAAATGAGAAACAGGACTTGTTTCTAAAAAAGAAACCTAGCCTAACCCTCAGCTTTTTAAGCAGATGAATGACCTGAAGTTTAAAAGAGAGACAATCATCAAGCCAGATACCAAGGTATTTATAACAGGTAACCACGTCAAGTACTTGTCCTTGCATAGTAACAATATCGAAAGCAGTCTCTGGAGTCTTTTTAGCTTTTGAAAAGAGTTTGCTACTCTTGACTAAGTTAGCATTGGCTACACTTGGCTAAGTTAGCGTTGCAACTCTTGGCTAAGTTAGCATTTGCTACTCTTGGCAAAGCTAGCTTTTGATACTCTTGGCAAAGTTAGCGTTGGCTACACTGGGCAATGTTAGCATTGGCTACCCTTGGCTAAGAAACCGTTGGCTACACTTGGCTAAGTTAGTGTTGGCTACACTTGGCTAAGTTAGCGTTGGCTACACTGGGCAATGTTAGCATTGGCTACACTTGGCTAAGTTAGCGTTGGCTACACTTGGCTAAGTTGGCGTTTGCTAAACTTGGCTAAGTTAGTGTTGGCTACACTTGGCTAAGTTAGTGTTGGCTACACTTGGCAATGTTAGCATTGGCTACCCTTGGCTAAGTTAGCGTTGGCTACACTTGGCTATGTTAGAGTAGGCTACACTTGGCTATGTTAGTGTTGGCTACTATTGGCCATGTAAGTGTTTGCTACTCTTGACTAAGTTAGCATTGGCTACACTTAGCTAAGTTAGCGTTGCTATTTTTGGCTAAGTTAGCATTTGCTACTCTTGGCTAAGCTAGCGTTTGCTACTCTTGGCAAAGTTAGCGTTGGCTACACTGGGCAATGTTAGCATTGGCTACCCTTGGCTAAGTAACCGTTGGCTACACTTGGCTAAGTTAGTGTTGGCTACACTTGGCTAAGTTAGCGTTGGCTACACTTGGCTATGTTAGAGTAGGCTACACTTGGCTATGTTAGTGTTGTCTACTATTGGCCATGTAAGTGTTTGCTACTCTTGACTAAGTTAGCATTGGCTACACTTGGCTAAGTTAGCGTTATTACTCTTGGCTAAGTTAGCATTTGCTACTCTTGGCTAAGCTAGCGTTTGCTACTCTAGGCAAAGTTAGTGTTGGCTACACTTGGCAATATTTGCATTGGCTACCCTTGGCTAAGTTATCATTTGCTACACTTGGCAACGTTACATTGGATACCATTGGCTAAGTTAGCGTTGGCTACACTTGGCTATGTTAGAGTAGGCTACACTTGGCAACGTTAACATTGGCTACCCTTGGCTATGTTAGAGTAGGCTACACTTGGCTATGTTAGTGTTGGCTACTATTGGCCATGTAAGCGTTTGCTACTCTTGGCTAAGTTAGCATTGGCTACACTTGCCTAAGTTAGCCCTTGCTACACTTGGCTAAGTTAGCGTTTGCTACATTTGGCAACGTTAGCATTGGCTACCCTTGGCTAAGTTAGCGTTGGCTACACTTGGCTAAGTTAGTGTTGGCTACACTTGGCTAAGCTAGCGTTTGCTACTCATGGCAATGTTAACGTTGGCTACACTTGGCAATGTTAGCATTGGCTACCCTTGGCTAAGTTAGCGTTGGCTACACTTGGCTAAGTTAGCGTTGGCTACACTTGGCTAAGTTAGCGTTGGCTACACTTGGCTAAGTTAGTGTTGGCTACACTTGGCTAAGTTAGCGTTGGCTACACTTGGCTATGTTAGAGTAGGCTACACTTGGCTATGTTAGTGTTGGCTACTATTGGCCATGTAAGTGTTTGCTACTCTTGGCTAAGTTAGCATTGGATACACTTGGCTAAGTTAGCGTTGCTACTCTTGGCTAAGTTAGCATTTGCTACTCTTGGCTACGCTAGCTTTGGCTATACTTGGCAATGTTAGCATTGGCTACCCTTGGCTAAGTTAGCGTTGGCTACACTTGGCTATGTTAGAGTAGGCTACACTTGGCAACGTTAGCATTGGCTACCCTTGGCTATGTTAGAGTAGGCTACACTGGGCAATGTTAATGTTGGCTACTATTGGCCATGTAAGTGTTTGCTACTCTTGGCTATGATAGCGTTTAATACTCTTGGCAAAGTTAGCGTTGGCTACACTGGGCAATGTTAGCATTGGCTACCCTTGGCTAAGTTAGCGTTGGCTACACTTGGCTAAGTTAGTGTTGGCTACACTTGGCTAAGTTAGCGTTGGCTACCCTTGGCTAAGTTAGCGTTGGCTACACTTGCCTAAGTTAGCCCTTGCTACACTTGGCTAAGTTAGCCTTTGCTACACTTGGCAATGTTAGCATTGGCTACCCTTGGCTAAGTTAGCGTTGGCTACACTTGGCTAAGTTAGTGTTAGCTACACTTGGCTAAGTTAGTGTTGGCTACACTTGGCTATGTTAGAGTAGGCTATACTTGGCTAAGTTAAAGTTTGTTACACTTGGCTATGTTAGAGTAGGCTACACTTGGCTATGTTAGTGTTGGCTACACTTGGATATGTTAGAGTAGGCTAAACTTGGCTAAGTTAAAGTTTGCTACACATGGCTATGTTAGAGTAGGCTACACTTGGCCATGTAAGTGTTTGCTACTTTTGACAAAGTTAGCATTGGCTACACTTGGATAAGTTAGTGTAGTATAATTTCTACTTGGTGGAATAAGAATCTTCTCAGAGGTCCGGATACTAAGTTCAAGATGTTTATTGAACAAAGCATCAAATGAAAGCATCTGCTGCAGCGAGATGGAGCCTGCCGTGCCAATTCGCAGAACTGGCGACGCGCTCCTTTACCAAACTTTATATAGACAATAGTATCACAAAACATCCACTACTCCTAGTGGTCAAAGTAACAAACATCAACTTAATACTATTGGTCTGAGAGGTACAACCAGCGCTCTGGTTGGTCACGGTGTCTTCATTGTCACATACAAGTTTACGACTCAAACCCCCAAGGGGGGTCGCATTCCTGGCTGGTCGCATCTCCGGCAACCCCAGGGGGTCGCCTTCCTGGCAGCGCCTTTTGGTCACTTCAATACACATGGCCCTTACAATGCATACAGTATCACAGATAATGCATACAGTATCACAGATAGTGTTTTAGTTGTATACTTAGTGTATAAAAATACACTACATATCCCCCCTTTGGGACTCTATAAAGAAGTCCCAACACAAAAATGTTCACACCAAAAATAAAAAACATCATATACCTTCAATTGCCTCATCATTCCATTTCACAATTAACAGTGCAATTAACATATTATTCACATAAAGAGTCATAGCAAAATTTAACCGCCAATTTGAAAAACCATATGCGATTGTACTGCATACAGTGTAACATCATTGAAAAACCACAGTCACTGTTCTCCTTCAGGACTTCCTGTAAAATTAATTGTTCACAAGGTTCATGCATGTGTTAGTTCAAGCATTGTAACTCTGATTAAACCCCTTTCTGTGAATATTGCATAATGTAGTATTATTACTCTCTGGTATCTCAGTAAATATACTCTGGCAAATATGTATATATGTAGCACAAAATGAAAACACTGATATTTAGCAATAGTAAAACAATGTCCATGTTTTCTTATTCAAGATTACATTCCTTAAGGTCTTCATTTATGATTCACCATTCCCTGGGGGGAATTAAGCACAAAACATTAAACACAATCAAAACAAACACAAAATCTGTTAATCTGATACGAATAGGCTTCATAACCATTAAACCACACTTGTATGATTGCATTATATCAAAAACATATTGAAAAATGAAATCTCAGTTAATCAAAAACATTCAATCACATATGTATTTAAAAACAATATCAATGGAATGAGTTGACCCATCATACCCGTAATACCAATTCTAAGGTATCTCAACTTTCCCATTATCATCCTGATAAAAGATATTATACGATCAGTGGTCCTAGGGGGCCCATGATTCCCTAAACCAGGTTTTTTATGGTCCTAGGGGGCCCATGATTCCCTAAACCAGGTATTTTATCTATGTGCTGTTGTAGCAAATCTTCTTGATGTTGCTGTAGAAGAAAAACCCCTGTTATCTGCATGGTGTGATGTTATTCAATGGAATCCATATGTAGGTTGTGTCGGACTACAACCGCTGAGATGTACCCAAAGTCCACATCTACCAGGATGGCAGATGATGTGACTTGGATCTGGTATGATTGCTTAACGTTTGACTGGACCCACGTTGGTTTTAGGATGCAGACGTATACCCAGTCCTCAACCTGGGGTGATGGTTTGTCTGAGGTTGGATCGGCTGCCTGCTCCTGTTCAAACAGACACTCATAGACAGATGTGAGGCATTTTATACATTTAGCTAGCATCCCCTAGCTGCTTTGGTTCCTCACTGTGTCCAAGTATCCTATAAGGGACAAACATGTTAGTTAAGCCTCTTCACATTATTTAAATTCAACTAGTCCTGTTGACTCCGAATAATAGACCCAAAAAATACATTGTATTTGATTATTGTATGACATAAATGTAAACATGCTTGAAATAGGTTATACTTGAAAGTAACCCATCACTGTGTAGTTCTCTACAACATATTATGTATTTAGAGATGTTTATCAGTGAAAATGTTTATCAATGAAAATGTTTATCAATGAAAACCTTCATCTCCCCCCTTGCAGAGTGACTAACCCCAGTGTCAATCTGCAAAACAACATTGATAAAACAAAAAAAATAAAATTAAAATTAAAAATGAACAGAATAATACACATAAAGGAAATAAATGAAATGTAACAATGTTACCACAAACAAATCAGAATAAAATTTGCAAAGTAAATCCTTCAATACAACACAAATAAATTCACCAATGAAACACAAGATCAGCTTCATCTTGTGGTCACCAGGGTTCCAAAGGAAAACTCAGTCAGTCTGCAGTTTGACCAAGCATCCAAAAACATAATTCAAAACAAATACAACAAAAAGATTAAAAATAAAAATTCAGTTGAAATATGAATGGATGAGTATTTGCCAACTTAGGTCTGTCCATCATTCATTCTCTTTCACAGTATTTTGAATAATTGTCCCTGTCCTAGGCACAGCCCTTCAAACATCTACAACCTCTTCACACACTCTGATGTTTAAGTACTGTGTACCGATCTTCAAGAATTGAACACACACATCGGCCTTCATACTCTTCTGCTCGCACGATAGCCATCTGAACTGCCTGTATATTCATCGCTCTACCAATACCCCTTGTTATCATTCCTCGTATGATAGGAATAGCACAACCGATTATCAGGATCACGACAATTAGACCAACTCCAAAGCCTGGTTGTGTTGCTTCTATTGGAGTCCTTCTGGTTCTTGTGGGATTCTGGTTACGATAGTCAAGGCTATACTCGCAGTGGAGGCTTCTGTGTTCAGATAATCCGGTCTCAGTGTGTTGATGGTGGTAGAGACAAAGATTGTACTTGAGTTTGAGGGAGCTGGTTTCAAAGTAGTGCGTGGACTTAGAGTCATGTGAGTTTCTGGTTCCATTGAAGTTGCTAATGGTTGTGTTAGATTTCCACTGTTCTCTTGTATTGTTAGGGTTGTATTTTTATAGTTAAACAAAGGAAAATTCGGATCTCTGCATTCATATTGTCCTTCATCTTCCTGTTTGACATCTTTGATGAGGAGTGAACAATTCCCAAATTGTTTCATTCTGTTTTCATGTGTGGAATTTGAATGTAATTCGCTGAGTTTCCTGTTTTGTTTCGTCCATACAGCGTCTGCTTTATAGAGTCCAATGTTACATGGGAGTATGACTGAGCTCCCTTTCATTCCTGTGACTTCATTTCCTTGTCTTGCTCGTTGATTTCTCCTCAGAGACTTATGCCGTGTTGACATCTCCAATGTCGTAGTCTTTGAGTCGAATAGGTTTGACCAAGGTTCTGACTGGCCTTGAGCGTTTTGGCTGGACTGGATCAGGGCATTTCTTTGGTTCTCTGGAGTCAGTGGGGGAGGCCTCACGGCCTCTTGGGTCTGGCTCTGGTTGTTCTGGAACATCTCGTAAATCAAGTGCATTAAACCCTCCGTGTTGTTCATCTTCTGGGAACTGGCATTCGGCATCACTTGGAAAAGGAGATATATGATCATCCATATTCTCAATGTCATCATCCGAGTCGGGAGCAGTACCTCTGTCTTGAGGTGGTGCCTCCCTTTCTTCTCCTTTTGGTACCTCCTCCTCATCTCGGTCTGTCGGTGCCTTAATGCAGTGATGTAGGTGGTACCAAGTTGGAGATCCCTTGATCTGAATTGCAGTTCCTGTGGTGCGGATGACTTCGAATGGTCCCTCTCGTCGGGCGTCATGCCACTTCCTCCGGTAGATCTTGACAAACACTTTGTCGCCTGGTTGAATGCCATCTTTCCGCTCCTTCAAGTCCTCTTGTGCCTGTTTTGTGGGCGACATAAACAGATATGTTTCTCAAACAAACCATGCATCTTCCTATGACATGGTCAATTCTTTCCCACAAATGTGGAGCCCAAAATCCATATTCATTTGTGATCTTCCTTCTCACTTCCCCCCTTGCTACATGGGCTGGCTCCCCTGGCAAGCCAGTGTAGCACCTTCAATTTATGCTCTTGGTTCAGATAATCATCTCTGTTTATCTTCATAGCCGCTCCTTGTGGTCCCAAAATGATGCAGCCGGAACTGAGTTGAGTTTGTTCAGGTTGGTTTTTTAGCCAATTGTCTGGGTCAGATTTGGTGGCATCCTTCAAGTACTGGAGCGTACAGTGTGATGGATATTCAGGTGGTTTAGCACCAGGGATGTTTGCAGAAATGAACTTCTCCCACAGCTTTGCTGGTTCCAAGAGGTCTTGGCTAAGGTCCCCTAGCCAATATACCATAGCCGCGTCTTCTTCTTCCATCATGGATAACTGATGATATTCAGAAGGTACTTCTACCTGACAGCCTTCAGGTGTGCATTTCACTGTACAGTTCAATTGACATAGTGCATCTCTTCCAAGAAGTCCAATAGGGGTGTTTTTTGACACAAGAATAGGTAAAATAGCTCTTTGATTCTTGTATCGGAGTTCCACCGGTTTTGTGGTGGGTATCAGCTGTTTTATTCCCTCAAATCCGACTGTCCTTATATGTTTTCCAGACATATGGAGGTGTGTGTGTATCAGGCTCAGCTTAAACCTGTGTGTGTGCGTGTGTGCGTGTGTGCGTGTGTGCGTGTGTGCGCGAGCGAGAGAGAGAGAGAGAGAGAGAGAGAGAGAGAGAGAGAGAGAGAGAGAGAGAGAGAGAGAGAGAGAGAGAGAGAGAGAGAGAGAGAGAGAGAGAGAGAGAGAGAGAGAGAGAGGGAGAGAGAGAGAGGGGGTTTAACTGAGTATGGTTCTGACCTCAGATCCCTACTGGCCGTCCAAGGAATTGGTGCTTTGGCCTCGTTTCCTTGAATCTCACTCAGATCCCTACTGGCTGTCCAAGGAATTTGTTGTTTGGCCTTGTTTTCTTGAATTTCTCTATAATAAAATATAAACAGTTATTTTCTTATTGAAGTCTGTATGAATGACCCAGCCTAAATGAATGAGCCATATCAATCCTACAGTCATACAGACTAGTGATGTTTATAGGGAAACGATTATAGGTGGCCCAGAAAACTGAGCCACACTTTGTAAAAAAGAAGAAGGATTAATAGCCTACATTCAGCCTAAAGCGCGCTGAAAACTAGATTTAAGTTATTAAACTTCTGAAAACTAAACCAAGAAGGTGAGCTCTACCTCTGGTTTAGTAGAGTAGGTTATTTCCTCGCATCACGTGGAAACAACCCATATGTTTCATACAAACAACAGAACAAAGGAGAGACCATGCTTCTCTCTTCATTTGCATACGAACAGACTAAAGGAGAGACCATGCTTCTCTCTTCATTTGCATCCTAACAACCTCGTCATCGGGTTGGATTTACATTGCGACTCAATGGCGACTCAAACTCTTGTAGTACTTACCCTGTACCTGTGGTACCTGTAGTACCACAAAGAACCACGAGGTCCACAAAGGGCTACGTATGCTAACAAGGCCTGCAATATCACAAAGAACCACCACCTGGTTCATGAAATAACCACGAGGTCCACAAAGGGCCACGCATGCCAACAAGGCCTACAATATCACGAAGAACCACTTCTACCATGAAATAACCACGAGGTCCACAAAGGGCCACGCATGCCAACAAGGCCTACAATATCACGAAGAACCACTTCTACCATGAAATAACCACGAGGTCCACAAAGGGCCCCAATTTACCACGTATGCCACCAAGGCCTACAATATCACAAAAAACCACCACATGTGTACCATATACCATGTGTTCTTTAGTATCCTCCAAAGCCAATTTTACATAACATTTAATCACCAGTTTACACCCCCTTGGTTAAACTGACCAACACATTTACATTTACATTACATAAAACACAACTCCTAGTGGACTTTATTGCCACTTCTTCGCCCGTTACTCTGTACCTGAAATACCCCCCATAATCCCTATGGATCCCCGAAAATAACAAGCGTCCTTGCGAAACTCCTTCTTCTCTTTCCACTTTGAATCAATACGTTTTCAAAGCTACATAATCACTTTAACTCATCATTCGATTAAAGTGAGCGGCGTTTCTTCCATGAAAGCCTGGTTTTAGGTACTCGTAACCTGGTGTCTTATCTTAAGTCCTAGGATAGGTTTGTCTCATTCGAATCCACATCATTGATATGAAGACGGATTACCTGAGCCCAAGTAGTGGTTTCCCGCTACCTCTTCACTTTAACCAATCTGATAAGATTCTGGTTACCAGCTACTACGCGTTTCCTATGGGCATTAGGTATATTTGTATTTTAGCAAAAGGAAAAATACCAAACTACCTGGCCCCTCTGGGCTTAGTAGGAAAGGGGTCTGTTCTAGTGGTATTTCCACTCGACGAACGTTTTACGTATTACTTCTTCAATACGGTTTTTAATAGTGATGTTACTTTACCACTTTTAAATTTAGCGGACATGTAAAGTATTCTATTCCATCCAATAGACCCAAAGGTCTTTTTCGATTTGGTCAACCGTTAACCATAGCCTTAATCATAGTCAATATAAGCAGACACACTTAAGCGCTCTGAGGAAGATGTTTAGAGCTTACCTCAAACCCAGCATGCGCGTACCGGTGCCCACGTGCGCTCGCTTCACCGACAGCTGCTGGTCAACAATCGTTTTAACCAAATCCTGTTCGTGACGCCAATATGTAGTATAATTTCTACTTGGTGGAATAAGAATCTTCTCAGAGGTCCGGATACTAAGTTCAAGATGTTTATTGAACAAAGCATCAAATGAAGCATCTGCTGCAGCGAGATGGAGCCTGCCGTGCCAATTCGCAGAACTGGCGACGCGCTCCTTTACCAAACTTTATATAGACAATAGTATCACAAAACATCCACTACTCCTAGTGGTCAAAGTAACAAACATCAACTTAATACTATTGGTCTGAGAGGTACAACCAGCGCTCTGGTTGGTCACGGTGTCTTCATTGTCACATACAAGTTTACGACTCAAACCCCCAAGGGGGGTCGCATTCCTGGCTGGTCGCATCTCCGGCAACCCCAGGGGGTTGCCTTCCTGGCAACGCCTTTTGGTCACTTCAATACACATGGCCCTTACAATGCATACAGTATCACAGATAATGCATACAGTATCACAGATAGTGTTTTAGTTGTATACTTAGTGTATAAAAATACACTACCATTAGCGTTGCTACTCTGGGCTAAGTTAGCATTTGCTACTCTTGGCTACGCTAGTGTTTGATACTTTGGCAAGTTATCGTTGGTTACACTGGAAAATGTTAGCATTGGCTACACTTGGCTAAGTTAGTGTTGGCTACACTTGGCTAAGTTAGCGTTGCTACTCTTGGCTAAGTTAGCATTTGCTACTCTTGGCTAAGCTAGCGTTTGCTACTCTTGGCAATGTTAGCATTGGCTACCCTTGGCTAAGTTAGCATTGGCTACACTTGGCTAAGTTAGTGTTGGCTACACTTGGCTAAGTTAGCGTTGGCTACACTTGGCTATGTTAGAGTAGGCTACACTTGGCTGTTAGTGTTGGCTACTATTGGCCATGTAAGTGTTTGCTACTCTTGACTAAGTTAGCATTGGCTACACTTGGCTAAGTTAGCGTTGCAACTCTTGGCTAAGTTAGCATTTGCTACTCTTGGCTAAGCTAGCGTTTGCTACTCTTGGCAATGTTAGCGTTGGCTACACTTGGCAATGTTAGCATTGGCTACCCTTGGCTAAGTTACCGTTGGCTACACTTGGCTAAGTTAGTGTTGGCTACACTTGGCTAAGTTAGCGTTGGCTACACTGGGCAATGTTAGCATTGGCTACACTTGGCTAAGTTAGCGTTATTACTCTTGGCTAAGTTAGCAATTGCTACTCTTGGCTAAGCTAGCGTTTGCTACTCTAGGCAAAGTTAGTGTTGGCTACACTTGGCAATGTTAGCATTGGATACCCTTGGCTAAGTTAGCGTTGGCTACACTTGGCTATGTTAGAGTAGGCTACACTTGGCAACGTTAACATTGGCTACCCTTGGCTATGTTAGAGTAGGCTACACTTGGCTATGTTAGTGTTGGCTACTATTGGCCATGTAAGCGTTTGCTACTCTTGGCTAAGTTAGCATTGGCTACACTTGCCTAAGTTATTCCTTGCTACACTTGGCTAAGTTAGCGTTTGCTACACTTGGCAACGTTAGCATTGGCTACCCTTGGCTAAGTTAGCGTTGGCTACACTTGGCTAATTTAGTGTTGGCTACACTTGGCTAATCTAGCGTTTGCTACTCATGGCAATGTTAACGTTGGCTACACTTGGCAATGTTAGCATTGGCTACCCTTGGCTAAGTTAGCGTTGGCTACACTTGGCTAAGTTAGCGTTGGCTACACTTGGCTAAGTTAGTGTTGGCTACACTTGGCTAAGTTAGTGTTGGCTACACTTGGCTAAGTTAGCGTTGGCTACACTTGGCTATGTTAGAGTAGGCTACACTTGGCTATATTAGTGTTGGCTACTATTGGCCATGTAAGTGTTTGCTACTCTTGACTAAGTTAGCATTGGCTACACTTGGCTAAGTTAGCGTTGCTACTCTTGGCTAAGTTAGCATTTGCTACTCAGGCTAAGCTAGCGTTTGCTACTCTTGGCAACTTAGCGTTGGCTACACTTGGCAATGTTAGCATTGGCTACCCTTGACTAAGTTAGCGTTGTCTACACTTGGCTAAGTTAGCGTTGGCTACACTTGGCTAAGTTAGTGTTGGCTACACTTGGCTAAGTTAGCATTGGCTACACTTGGCTATGTTAGTGTTGGCTAACTTGGCTAAGTTAGCATTGGCTACACTTGGCTATGTTAGAGTAGGCTACACTTGGCTATGTTAGTGTTGGCTACTATTGGCCATGTAAGTGTTTGCTACTCTTGACTAAGTTAGCATTGGATACACTTGGCTAAGTTAGCGTTGCTACTCTTGGCTAAGTTAGCATTTGCTACTCTTGGCTACGCTAGTGTTGGCTATACTTGGCAATGTTAGCATTGGCTACCCTTGGCTAAGTTAGCGTTGGCTACACTTGGCTATGTTAGAGTAGGCTACACTTGGCAACGTTAGCATTGGCTACCCTTGGCTATGTTAGAGTAGGCTACACTGGGCAATGTTAATGTTGGCTACTATTGGCCATGTAAGTGTTTGCTACTCTTGGCTAAGCTAGCGTTGGCTACACTTGGCTAAGTTAGCGTTGGCTACCCTTGGCTAAGTTAGCGTTGGCTACACTTGCCTAAGTTAGCCTTGCTACACTTGGCTAAGTTAGTCGTTTCCTACACTTGGCAATGTTAGCATTGGCTACCCTTGGCTAAGTTAGCGTTGGCTACACTTGGCTAAGTTAGTGTTAGCTACACTTGGCTAAGTTAGTGTTGGCTACACTTGGCTATGTTAGAGTAGGCTATACTTGGCTAAGTTAAGTTTGCTACACTTGGCTATGTTAGAGTACGCTACACTTGGCTGTTAGTGTTTGCTACTATTGGCCATGTAAGTGTTTGCTACTCTTGACTAAGTTAGCATTGGCTACACTTGGCTAAGTTAGCGTTGCAACTCTTTGCTAAGTTAGCATTTGCTACTCTTGGCTAAGTTAGCGTTTGATACTCTTGGCAAGTTAGCGTTGGCTACACTTGGCAATGTTAGCATTGGCTACCCTTGGCTAAGTAACCGTTGGCTACACTTGGCTAAGTTAGTGTTGGCTACACTTGGCTAAGTTAGCGTTGGCTACACTTGGCTATGTTAGAGTAGGCTACACTTGGCTATGTTAGTGTTGGCTACTATTGGCCATGTAAGTGTTTGCTACTCTTGGCTAAGTTAGCATTGGATACACTTGGCTAAGTTAGCGTTGCTACTCTTGGCTAAGATAGCATTTGCTACTCTTGGCTAAGCTAGCGTTGGCTACACTTGGCAATGTTAGCATTGGCTACCCATGGCTAAGTTAGCGTTGGCTACACTTGGCTATGTTAGTGTTGGCTACACTTGGATATGTTAGAGTAGGCTAAACTTGGCCATGTAAGTGTTTGCTACTCTTGACAAAGTTAGCATTGGCTACACTTGGCTATGTTAGAGTAGGCTACACTTGGCTAAGTTAAAGTTTGCTACACTTGGCTATGTTAGAGTAGGCTAAACTTGGCTATGTTAGTGTTGGCTACACTTGGCTATGTTAGAGTAGGCTTCACTTGGCTAAGTTAAAGTTTGCTACACTTGGCTATGTTAGAGTAGGCTACACTTGGCCATGTAAGTGTTTGCTACTCTTGGCAAAGTTAGCATTGGCTACACTTGGATAAGTTAGCGTTGCTACTCTTGGCTAAGTTAGCATTTGCTACTCTTGGCTACGCTAGTGTTTGATACTTTTGGCAAAGTTATCGTTGGCTACACTGGGAAATGTTAGCATTGGCTACACTTGGCTAAGTTAGTGTTGGCTACACTTGGCTAAGTTAGCGTTGCTACTCTTGGCTAAGTTAGCATTTGCTACTCTTGGCTAAGCTAGCGTTTGCTACTCTTGGCAATGTTAGCATTGGCTACCCTTGGCTAAGTTAGCATTGGCTAGACTTGGCTAAGTTAGTGTTGGCTACACTTGGCTAAGTTAGCGTTGGCTACACTTGGCTATGTTAGAGTACGCTACACTTGGCTGTTAGTGTTGGCTACTATTGGCCATGTAAGTGTTTGCTACTCTTGACTAAGTTAGCATTGGCTACACTTGGCTAAGTTAGCTTTGCAACTCTTGCTAAGTTAGCATTTGCTACTCTTGGCTAAGCTAGCGTTTGCTACTCTTGGCAAAGTTAGCGTTGGCTACACTGGGCAATGTTAGCATTGGCTACCCTTGGTTAAGAACCGTTGGCTACACTTGGCTAAGTTAGTGTTGGCTACACTTGGCTAAGTTAGCGTTGGCTACACTTGGCTATGTTAGAGTAGGCTACACTTGGCTATGTTAGTGTTGGCTACTATTGGCCATGTAAGTGTTTGCTACTCTTGGCTAAGTTAGCATTGGATACACTTGGCTAAGTTAGCGTTGCTACTCTTGGCTAAGATAGCATTTGCTACTCTTGGCTAAGCTAGCGTTGGCTACACTTGGCAATGTTAGCATTGGCTACCCTTGGCTAAGTTAGTGTTGGCTACACTTGGCAGTGTTAGCATTGGCTACCCTTGGCTAAGTTAGCGTTGGCTACACTTGGCTAAGTTAGTGTTGGCTACACTTGGCTAAGTTAGCGTTGGCTACACTTGGCTATGTTAGAGTAGGCTACACTTGGCTATGTTCGTGTTGTCTACACTTGGCAACGTTACATTGGCTACCCTTGGCTAAGTTAGCGTTGGCTACACTTGGCTATGTTAGAGTAGGCTACACTTGTTAACGTTAGCATTGGCAACCCTTGGCTATGTTAGAGTAGGCTACACTTCGCTATGTTAATGTTGGCTACTATTGGCCATGTAAATGTTTGCTACTCTTGACTAAGTTAGCGTTGGCTACACTTGGCTAAGTTAGCGTTGCTACTCTTGGCTAAGCTAGCGTTTGATACTCTTGGCAAAGTTAGCGTTGGCTACACCGGGCAATGTTAGCATTGGCTACCCTTGGCTAAGTTAGCGTTGGCTACACTTGGCTAAGTTAGTGTTGGCTACCCTTGGCTAAGTTAGCGTTAACTAAACTTGGCTAAGTTAGCGTTGGCTACCCTTGGCTAAGTTAGCGTTGGCTACACTTGGCTAAGTTAGTGTTGGCTACACTTGGCTAATCTAGCGTTTGCTACTCTTGGCTAACTTAGCGTTGGCTACACTTGGCTAAGTTAGTGTTGGCTACACTTGGCTAAGTTAGCGTTGGCTACACTTGGCTATGTTAATGTTGGCTACTATTGGCCATATAAGTGTTTGCTACTCTTGCCTAAGTTAGCGTTGGCTACACTTGGCTAAGTTAGCGTTGCTACTCTTGGCAAAGTTTGCATTTGCTACTCTTGGCTAAGCTAGCGTTTGCTACTTTTGGCAAAGTTAGCGTTGCCTAAACTGGAAAATGTTAGCATTGGCGACCCTTGGCTAAGTTAGCGTTGGCTACACTTGGCTAAGTTAGTGTTGGCTACACTTTGCTAAGTTAGCGTTGGCTACACTTGGCTATGTTAGAGTAGGATACACTTGGCTGTTAGTGTTGGCTACTATTGGCCATGTAAGTTTTTGCTACTCTTGGCTAAGTTAGCATTGCAACTCTTGGCTAAGTTAGCATTTGCTACTCTTGGTTAAGCTAGCGTTTGCTACTCTTGGCAAAGTTAGCGTTGGCTACACTGGGCAATGTTAGCATTGGCTACCCTTGGCTAAGTTAGCGTTGGCTACACTTGGCTAAGTTGGCGTTGGCTAAACTTGGCTAAGTTAGTGTTGGCTACACTTGGCTAAGTTAGTGTTGGCTACACTTGGCAATGTTAGCATTGGCTACCCTTGGCTAAGTTAGTGTTGGCTACACTTGGCTAAGTTAGCGTTGGCTACACTTGGGTATGTTAGAGTAGGCTACACTTGGCTATGTTAATGTTGTCTACACTTGGCAATGTTACATTGGCTACCCTTGGCTAAGTTAGCATTGGCTACACTTGGCTATGTTAGAGTAGGCTACACTTGGCTATGTTAGTGTTGTCTACACTTGGCAACGTTACATTGGCTACCCTTGGCTAAGTTAGCGTTGGCTACACTTGGCTAAGTTAGTGTTGGCTACCCTTTGCTAAGCTAGCGTTTGATACTCTTGGCAAAGTTAGCGTTGGCTATACTGGGCAATGTTAGCATTGGCTACCCTTGGCTAAGTTAGCGTTGGCTACACTTGGCTAAGTTAGTGTTGGCTAGACTTGGCTAAGCTAGCGTTTGCTACTCTTGGCAAAGTTAGCATTGGCTACACTTGGCAATGTTAGCATTGGCTACCCTTGGCTAAGTTAGCGTTGGCTACACTTGGCAACGTTATATTGGCTACCCTTGGCTAAGTTAGCGTTGGCTACACTTGGCTATGTTAGAGTAGGCTACACTTGTTAACGTTAGCATTGGCTACCCTTGGCTATGTTAGAGTAGGCTACACTTGGCTATGTTAATGTTGGCTACTATTGGCCATGTAAGTGTTTGCTTCTCTTGACTAAGTTAGCGTTGGCTACACTTGGCTAAGTTAGCATTGCTACTCTTGGCTAATCTAGCGTTTGATACTCTTGGCAAAGTTAGCGTTGGCTACACCGGGCAATGTTAGCATTGGCTACCCTTGGCTAAGTTAGCGTTGGCTACACTTGGCTAAGTTAGTGTTGGCTACCCTTGGCTAAGTTAGCGTTGGCTACACTTGGCTAAGTTAGTGTTGGCTACCCTTGGCTAAGTTAGCGTTAACTAAACTTGGCTAAGTTAGCGTTGGCTACCCTTGGCTAAGTTAGCGTTGGCTACACTTGGCTAAGTTAGTGTTGGCTACACTTGGCTAAGCTAGCGTTTGCTACTCTTGGCTAAGTTAGCGTTGGCTACACTTGGCTAAGTTAGTGTTGGCTACACTTGGCTAAGTTAGTGTTGGCTACACTTGGCTAAGTTAGCGTTGGCTACACTTGGCTATGTTAGAGTAGGCTACACTTGGCTATTAGTGTTGGCTACTATTGGCCATGTAAGTGTTTGCTACTCTTGACTAAGTTAGCATTGGCTACACTTGGCTAAGTTAGCATTGGCTACCCTTGGCTAAGTTAGTGTTGGCTACACTTGGCAAAGTTAGTGTTGGCTACACTTGGCAATGTTAGCATTGGCTACCCTTGGCTAAATTAGCGTTGGCTACACTTGGCTAAGTTAGTGTTGGCTACACTTGGCTAAGTTAGCGTTGGCTACACTTGGCAAAGTTAGTGTTGGCTACACTTGGCAATGTTAGCATTGGCTACCCTTGGCTAAGTTAGCGTTGGCTACACTTGGCTAAGTTAGTGTTGGCTACACTTGGCTATGTTAGAGTAGGCTACACTTGGCTATGTTCGTGTTGTCTACACTTGGCAACGTTACATTGGCTACCCTTGGCTAAGTTAGCGTTGGCTACACTTGGCTATGTTAGAGTAGGCTACACTTGTTAACGTTAGCATTGGCAACCCTTGGCTATGTTAGAGTAGGCTACACTTTGCTATGTTAATGTTGGCTACTATTGGCCATGTAAATGTTTGCTACTCTTGACTAAGTTAGCGTTGGCTACACTTGGCTATGTTAGCGTTGCTACTCTTGGCTAAGCTAGCGTTTGATACTCTTGGCAAAGTTAGCGTTGGCTACACCGGGCAATGTTAGCATTGGCTACCCTTGGCTAAGTTAGCGTTGGCTACACTTGGCTAAGTTAGTGTTGGCTACCTTTGGCTAAGTTAGCGTTAACTAAACTTGGCTAAGTTAGCGTTGGCTACCCTTGGCTAAGTTAGCGTTGGCTACACTTGGCTAAGTTAGTGTTGGCTACACTTGGCTAATCTAGCGTTTGCTACTCTTGGCTAAGTTAGCGTTGGCTACACTTGGCTAAGTTAGTGTTGGCTACACTTTGCTAAGTTAGCGTTGGCTACACTTGGCTATGTTAGAGTAGGATACACTTGGCTGTTAGTGTTGGCTACTATTGGCCATGTAAGTTTTTGCTACTCTTGGCTAAGTTAGCATTGCAACTCTTGGCTAAGTTAGCATTTGCTACTCTTGGTTAAGCTAGCGTTTGCTACTCTTGGCAAAGTTAGCGTTGGCTACACTGGGCAATGTTAGCATTGGCTACCCTTGGCTAAGTTAGCGTTGGCTACACTTGGCTAAGTTGGCGTTGGCTAAACTTGGCTAAGTTAGTGTTGGCTACACTTGGCTAAGTTAGTGTTGGCTACACTTGGCAATGTTAGCATTGGCTACCCTTGGCTAAGTTAGTGTTGGCTACACTTGGCTAAGTTAGCGTTGGCTACACTTGGGTATGTTAGAGTAGGCTACACTTGGCTATGTTAATGTTGTCTACACTTGGCAACGTTACATTGGCTACCCTTGGCTAAGTTAGCGTTGGCTACACTTGGCTAAGTTAGTGTTGGCTACCCTTTGCTAAGCTAGCGTTTGATACTCTTGGCAAAGTTAGCGTTGGCTATACTGGGCAATGTTAGCATTGGCTACCCTTGGCTAAGTTAGCATTGGCTACACTTGGCTATGTTAGAGTAGGCTACACTTGGCTATGTTAGTGTTGTCTACACTTGGCAACGTTACATTGGCTACCCTTGGCTAAGTTAGCGTTGGCTACACTTGGCTAAGTTAGTGTTGGCTACCCTTTGCTAAGCTAGCGTTTGATACTCTTGGCAAAGTTAGCGTTGGCTATACTGGGCAATGTTAGCATTGGCTACCCTTGGCTAAGTTAGCGTTGGCTACACTTGGCTAAGTTAGTGTTGGCTAGACTTGGCTAAGCTAGCGTTTGCTACTCTTGGCAAAGTTAGCATTGGCTACACTTGGCAATGTTAGCATTGGCTACCCTTGGCTAAGTTAGCGTTGGCTACACTTGGCAACGTTATATTGGCTACCCTTGGCTAAGTTAGCGTTGGCTACACTTGGCTATGTTAGAGTAGGCTACACTTGTTAACGTTAGCATTGGCTACCCTTGGCTATGTTAGAGTAGGCTACACTTGGCTATGTTAATGTTGGCTACTATTGGCCATGTAAGTGTTTGCTTCTCTTGACTAAGTTAGCGTTGGCTACACTTGGCTAAGTTAGCATTGCTACTCTTGGCTAATCTAGCGTTTGATACTCTTGGCAAAGTTAGCGTTGGCTACACCGGGCAATGTTAGCATTGGCTACCCTTGGCTAAGTTAGCGTTGGCTACACTTGGCTAAGTTAGTGTTGGCTACCCTTGGCTAAGTTAGCGTTGGCTACACTTGGCTAAGTTAGTGTTGGCTACCCTTGGCTAAGTTAGCGTTAACTAACTTGGCTAAGTTAGCGTTGGCTACCCTTGGCTAAGTTAGCGTTGGCTACACTTGGCTAAGTTAGTGTTGGCTACACTTGGCTAAGCTAGCGTTTGCTACTCTTGGCTAAGTTAGCGTTGGCTACACTTGGCTAAGTTAGTGTTGGCTACACTTGGCTAAGTTAGTGTTGGCTACACTTGGCTAAGTTAGCGTTGGCTACACTTGGCTATGTTAGAGTAGGCTACACTTGGCTATTAGTGTTGGCTACTATTGGCCATGTAAGTGTTTGCTACTCTTGACTAAGTTAGCATTGGCTACACTTGGCTAAGTTAGCATTGGCTACCCTTGGCTAAGTTAGTGTTGGCTACACTTGGCAAAGTTAGTGTTGGCTACACTTGGCAATGTTAGCATTGGCTACCCTTGGCTAAATTAGCGTTGGCTACACTTGGCTAAGTTAGTGTTGGCTACACTTGGCTAAGTTAGCGTTGGCTACACTTGGCTAAGTTAGTGTTGGCTACACTTGGCTAAGTTAGCGTTGGCTACACTTGGCTAAGTTAGTGTTGGCTACACTTGGCTATGTTAGAGTAGGCTACACTTGGCTATGTTCGTGTTGTCTACACTTGGCAACGTTACATTGGCTACCCTTGGCTAAGTTAGCGTTGGCTACACTTGGCTATGTTAGAGTAGGCTACACTTGTTAACGTTAGCATTGGCAACCCTTGGCTATGTTAGAGTAGGCTACACTTTGCTATGTTAATGTTGGCTACTATTGGCCATGTAAATGTTTGCTACTCTTGACTAAGTTAGCGTTGGCTACACTTGGCTATGTTAGCGTTGCTACTCTTGGCTAAGCTAGCGTTTGATACTCTTGGCAAAGTTAGCGTTGGCTACACCGGGCAATGTTAGCATTGGCTACCCTTGGCTAAGTTAGCGTTGGCTACACTTGGCTAAGTTAGTGTTGGCTACCTTTGGCTAAGTTAGCGTTAACTAAACTTGGCTAAGTTAGCGTTGGCTACCCTTGGCTAAGTTAGCGTTGGCTACACTTGGCTAAGTTAGTGTTGGCTACACTTGGCTAATCTAGCGTTTGCTACTCTTGGCTAAGTTAGCGTTGGCTACACTTGGCTAAGTTAGTGTTGGCTACACTTGGCTAAGTTAGCGTTGGCTACACTTGGCTATGTTAATGTTGGCTACTATTGGCCATATAAGTGTTTGCTACTCTTGCCTAAGTTAGCGTTGGCTACACTTGGCTAAGTTAGCGTTGCTACTCTTGGCAAAGTTAGCATTTGCTACTCTTGGCTAAGCTAGCGTTTGATACTCTTGGCAAAGTTAGCGTTGCCTAAACTGGAAAATGTTAGCATTGGCGACCCTTGGCTAAGTTAGCGTTGGCTACACTTGGCTAAGTTAGTGTTGGCTACACTTTGCTAAGTTAGCGTTGGCTACACTTGGCTATGTTAGAGTAGGATACACTTGGCTGTTAGTGTTGGCTACTATTGGCCATGTAAGTGGCACTTGGCTAAGTTAGCGTTGGCTACACTTGGCTAAGTTAGTGTTGGCTACACTTTGCTAAGTTAGCGTTGGCTACACTTGGCTATGTTAGAGTAGGATACACTTGGCTGTTAGTGTTGGCTACTATTGGCCATGTAAGTGGCACTTGGCTAAGTTAGCGTTGCAACTCTTGGCTAAGTTAGCGTTTGCTACTCTTGGCAAAGTTAGCGTTGGCTACACTGGGCAATGTTAGCATTGGCTACCCTTGGCTAAGTTAGCGTTGGCTACACTTGGCTAAGTTGGCGTTGGCTAAACTTGGCTAAGTTAGTGTTGGCTACACTTGGCTAAGTTAGTGTTTGCTACACTTGGCAATGTTAGCATTGGCTACCCTTGGCTAAGTTAGTGTTGGCTACACTTGGCTAAGTTAGCGTTGGCTACACTGGGCAATGTTAGCATTGGCTACACTTGGCTAAGTTAGCGTTATTACTCTTGGCTAAGTTAGCAATTGCTACTCTTGGCTAAGCTAGCGTTTGCTACTCTAGGCAAAGTTAGTGTTGGCTACACTTGGCAATGTTAGCATTGGATACCCTTGGCTAAGTTAGCGTTGGCTACACTTGGCTATGTTAGAGTAGGCTACACTTGGCGACGTTAACATTGGCTACCCTTGGCTATGTTAGAGTAGGCTACACTTGGCTATGTTAGTGTTGGCTACTATTGGCCATGTAAGCGTTTGCTACTCTTGGCTAAGTTAGCATTGGCTACACTTGCCTAAGTTATTCCTTGCTACACTTGGCTAAGTTAGCGTTTGCTACATTTGGCAACGTTAGCATTGGCTACCCTTGGCTAAGTTAGCGTTGGCTACACTTGGCTAATTTAGTGTTGGCTACACTTGGCTAATCTAGCGTTTGCTACTCATGGCAATGTTAACGTTGGCTACACTTGGCAATGTTAGCATTGGCTACCCTTGGCTAAGTTAGCGTTGGCTACACTTGGCTAAGTTAGCGTTGGCTACACTTGGCTAAGTTAGTGTTGGCTACACTTGGCTAAGTTAGTGTTGGCTACACTTGGCTAAGTTAGCGTTGGCTACACTTGGCTATGTTAGAGTAGGCTACACTTTGCTATATTAGTGTTGGCTACTATTGGCCATGTAAGTGTTTGCTACTCTTGACTAAGTTAGCATTGGCTACACTTGGCTAAGTTAGCGTTGCTACTCTTGGCTAAGTTAGCATTTGCTACTCAAGGCTAAGCTAGCGTTTGCTACTCTTGGCAAACTTAGCGTTGGCTACACTGGGCAATGTTAGCATTGGCTACCCTTAACTAAGTTAGCGTTGTCTACACTTGGCTAAGTTAGCGTTGGCTACACTTGGCTAAGTTAGTGTTGGCTACACTTGGCTAAGTTAGCATTGGCTACACTTGGCTATGTTAGTGTTGGCTAACTTGGCTAAGTTAGCATTGGCTACACTTGGCTATGTTAGAGTAGGCTACACTTGGCTATGTTAGTGTTGGCTACTATTGGCCATGTAAGTGTTTGCTACTCTTGACTAAGTTAGCATTGGATACACATGGCTAAGTTAGCGTTGCTTCTCTTGGCTAAGTTAGCATTTGCTACTCTTGGCTACGCTAGCGTTGGCTATACTTGGCAATGTTAGCATTGGCTACCCTTGGCTAAGTTAGCGTTGGCTACACTTGGCTATGTTAGAGTAGGCTACACTTGGCAACGTTAGCATTGGCTACCCTTGGCTATGTTAGAGTAGGCTACACTGGGCAATGTTAATGTTGGCTACTATTGGCCATGTAAGTGTTTGCTACTCTTGGCTAAGCTAGCGTTGGCTACACTTGGCTAAGTTAGCGTTGGCTACCCTTGGCTAAGTTAGCGTTGGCTACACTTGCCTAAGTTAGCCCTTGCTACACTTGGCTAAGTTAGTCTTTCCTACACTTGGCAATGTTAGCATTGGCTACCCTTGGCTAAGTTAGCGTTGGCTACACTTGGCTAAGTTAGTGTTAGCTACACTTGGCTAAGTTAGTGTTGGCTACACTTGGCTATGTTAGAGTAGGCTATACTTGGCTAAGTTAAGTTTGTTACACTTGGCTATGTTAGAGTACGCTACACTTGGCTGTTAGTGTTTGCTACTATTGGCCATGTAAGTGTTTGCTACTCTTGACTAAGTTAGCATTGGCTACACTTGGCTAAGTTAGCGTTGCAACTCTTTGCTAAGTTAGCATTTGCTACTCTTGGCTAAGCTAGCGTTTGATACTCTTGGCAAAGTTAGCGTTGGCTACACTGGGCAATGTTAGCATTGGCTACCCTTGGCTAAGAAACCGTTGGCTACACTTGGCTAAGTTAGTGTTGGCTACACTTGGCTAAGTTAGCGTTGGCTACACTTGGCTATGTTAGAGTAGGCTACACTTGGCTATGTTAGTGTTGGCTACTATTGGCCATGTAAGTGTTTGCTACTCTTGGCTAAGTTAGCATTGGATACACTTGGCTAAGTTAGCGTTGCTACTCTTGGCTAAGATAGCATTTGCTACTCTTGGCTAAGCTAGCGTTGGCTACACTTGGCAATGTTAGCATTGGCTACCCATGGCTAAGTTAGCGTTGGCTACACTTGGCTATGTTAGTGTTGGCTACACTTGGATATGTTAGAGTAGGCTAAACTTGGCCATGTAAGTGTTTGCTACTCTTGACAAAGTTAGCATTGGCTACACTTGGCTATGTTAGAGTAGGCTACACTTGGCTAAGTTAAGTTTGCTACACTTGGCTATGTTAGAGTAGGCTAAACTTGGCTATGTTAGTGTTGGCTACACTTGGCTATGTTAGAGTAGGCTTCACTTGGCTAAGTTAAAGTTTGCTACACTTGGCTATGTTAGAGTAGGCTACACTTGGCCATGTAAGTGTTTGCTACTCTTGGCAAAGTTAGCATTGGCTACACTTGGATAAGTTAGCGTTGCTACTCTTGGCTAAGTTAGCATTTGCTACTCTTGGCTACGCTAGTGTTTGATACTTTTGGCAAAGTTATCGTTGGCTACACTGGGAATGTTAGCATTGGCTACACTTGGCTAAGTTAGTGTTGGCTACACTTGGCTAAGTTAGCGTTGCTACTCTTGGCTAAGTTAGCATTTGCAACTCTTGGCTAAGCTAGCGTTTGCTACTCTTGGCAATGTTAGCATTGGCTACCCTTGGCTAAGTTAGCATTGGCTAGACTTGGCTAAGTTAGTGTTGGCTACACTTGGCTAAGTTAGCGTAGGCTACACTTGGCTATGTTAGAGTACGCTACACTTGGCTGTTAGTGTTGGCTACTATTGGCCATGTAAGTGTTTGCTACTCTTGACTAAGTTAGCATTGGCTACACTTGGCTAAGTTAGCTTTGCAACTCTTGCTAAGTTAGCATTTGCTACTCTTGGCTAAGCTAGCGTTTGATACTCTTGGCAAAGTTAGCGTTGGCTACACTGGGCAATGTTAGCATTGGCTACCCTTGGTTAAGAAACCGTTGGCTACACTTGGCTAAGTTAGTGTTGGATACACTTGGCTAAGTTAGCGTTGGCTACACTTGGCTATGTTAGAGTAGGCTACACTTGGCTATGTTAGTGTTGGCTACTATTGGCCATGTAAGTGTTTGCTACTCTTGGCTAAGTTAGCATTGGATACACTTGGCTAAGTTAGCGTTGCTACTCTTGGCTAAGATAGCATTTGCTACTCTTGGCTAAGCTAGCGTTGGCTACACTTGGCAATGTTAGCATTGGCTACCCTTGGCTAAGTTAGTGTTGGCTACACTTGGCAGTGTTAGCATTGGCTACCCTTGGCTAAGTTAGCGTTGGCTACACTTGGCTAAGTTAGTGTTGGCTACACTTGGCTAAGTTAGCGTTGGCTACACTTGGCTATGTTAGAGTAGGCTACACTTGGCTATGTTCGTGTTGTCTACACTTGGCAACGTTACATTGGCTACCCTTGGCTAAGTTAGCGTTGGCTACACTTGGCTATGTTAGAGTAGGCTACACTTGTTAACGTTAGCATTGGCAACCCTTGGCTATGTTAGAGTAGGCTACACTTCGCTATGTTAATGTTGGCTACTATTGGCCATGTAAATGTTTGCTACTCTTGACTAAGTTAGCGTTGGCTACACTTGGCTAAGTTAGCGTTGCTACTCTTGGCTAAGCTAGCGTTTGATACTCTTGGCAAAGTTAGCGTTGGCTACACCGGGCAATGTTAGCATTGGCTACCCTTGGCTAAGTTAGCGTTGGCTACACTTGGCTAAGTTAGTGTTGGCTACCCTTGGCTAAGTTAGCGTTAACTAAACTTGGCTAAGTTAGCGTTGGCTACCCTTGGCTAAGTTAGCGTTGGCTACACTTGGCTAAGTTAGTGTTGGCTACACTTGGCTAATCTAGCGTTTGCTACTCTTGGCTAACTTAGCGTTGGCTACACTTGGCTAAGTTAGTGTTGGCTACACTTGGCTAAGTTAGCGTTGGCTACACTTGGCTATGTTAATGTTGGCTACTATTGGCCATATAAGTGTTTGCTACTCTTGCCTAAGTTAGCGTTGGCTACACTTGGCTAAGTTAGCGTTGCTACTCTTGGCAAAGTTTGCATTTGCTACTCTTGGCTAAGCTAGCGTTTGCTACTTTTGGCAAAGTTAGCGTTGCCTAAACTGGAAAATGTTAGCATTGGCGACCCTTGGCTAAGTTAGCGTTGGCTACACTTGGCTAAGTTAGTGTTGGCTACACTTTGCTAAGTTAGCGTTGGCTACACTTGGCTATGTTAGAGTAGGATACACTTGGCTGTTAGTGTTGGCTACTATTGGCCATGTAAGTTTTTGCTACTCTTGGCTAAGTTAGCATTGCAACTCTTGGCTAAGTTAGCATTTGCTACTCTTGGTTAAGCTAGCGTTTGCTACTCTTGGCAAAGTTAGCGTTGGCTACACTGGGCAATGTTAGCATTGGCTACCCTTGGCTAAGTTAGCGTTGGCTACACTTGGCTAAGTTGGCGTTGGCTAAACTTGGCTAAGTTAGTGTTGGCTACACTTGGCTAAGTTAGTGTTGGCTACACTTGGCAATGTTAGCATTGGCTACCCTTGGCTAAGTTAGTGTTGGCTACACTTGGCTAAGTTAGCGTTGGCTACACTTGGGTATGTTAGAGTAGGCTACACTTGGCTATGTTAGTGTTGGCTACTATTGGCCATGTAAGTGTTTGCTACTCTTGGCTAAGTTAGCATTGGATACACTTGGCTAAGTTAGCGTTGCTACTCTTGGCTAAGATAGCATTTGCTACTCTTGGCTAAGCTAGCGTTGGCTACACTTGGCAATGTTAGCATTGGCTACCCTTGGCTAAGTTAGTGTTGGCTACACTTGGCAGTGTTAGCATTGGCTACCCTTGGCTAAGTTAGCGTTGGCTACACTTGGCTAAGTTAGTGTTGGCTACACTTGGCTAAGTTAGCGTTGGCTACACTTGGCTATGTTAGAGTAGGCTACACTTGGCTATGTTCGTGTTGTCTACACTTGGCAACGTTACATTGGCTACCCTTGGCTAAGTTAGCGTTGGCTACACTTGGCTATGTTAGAGTAGGCTACACTTGTTAACGTTAGCATTGGCAACCCTTGGCTATGTTAGAGTAGGCTACACTTCGCTATGTTAATGTTGGCTACTATTGGCCATGTAAATGTTTGCTACTCTTGACTAAGTTAGCGTTGGCTACACTTGGCTAAGTTAGCGTTGCTACTCTTGGCTAAGCTAGCGTTTGATACTCTTGGCAAAGTTAGCGTTGGCTACACCGGGCAATGTTAGCATTGGCTACCCTTGGCTAAGTTAGCGTTGGCTACACTTGGCTAAGTTAGTGTTGGCTACCCTTGGCTAAGTTAGCGTTAACTAAACTTGGCTAAGTTAGCGTTGGCTACCCTTGGCTAAGTTAGCGTTGGCTACACTTGGCTAAGTTAGTGTTGGCTACACTTGGCTAATCTAGCGTTTGCTACTCTTGGCTAACTTAGCGTTGGCTACACTTGGCTAAGTTAGTGTTGGCTACACTTGGCTAAGTTAGCGTTGGCTACACTTGGCTATGTTAATGTTGGCTACTATTGGCCATATAAGTGTTTGCTACTCTTGCCTAAGTTAGCGTTGGCTACACTTGGCTAAGTTAGCGTTGCTACTCTTGGCAAAGTTTGCATTTGCTACTCTTGGCTAAGCTAGCGTTTGCTACTTTTGGCAAAGTTAGCGTTGCCTAAACTGGAAAATGTTAGCATTGGCGACCCTTGGCTAAGTTAGCGTTGGCTACACTTGGCTAAGTTAGTGTTGGCTACACTTTGCTAAGTTAGCGTTGGCTACACTTGGCTATGTTAGAGTAGGATACACTTGGCTGTTAGTGTTGGCTACTATTGGCCATGTAAGTTTTTGCTACTCTTGGCTAAGTTAGCATTGCAACTCTTGGCTAAGTTAGCATTTGCTACTCTTGGTTAAGCTAGCGTTTGCTACTCTTGGCAAAGTTAGCGTTGGCTACACTGGGCAATGTTAGCATTGGCTACCCTTGGCTAAGTTAGCGTTGGCTACACTTGGCTAAGTTGGCGTTGGCTAAACTTGGCTAAGTTAGTGTTGGCTACACTTGGCTAAGTTAGTGTTGGCTACACTTGGCAATGTTAGCATTGGCTACCCTTGGCTAAGTTAGTGTTGGCTACACTTGGCTAAGTTAGCGTTGGCTACACTTGGGTATGTTAGAGTAGGCTACACTTGGCTATGTTAATGTTGTCTACACTTGGCAATGTTACATTGGCTACCCTTGGCTAAGTTAGCATTGGCTACACTTGGCTATGTTAGAGTAGGCTACACTTGGCTATGTTAGTGTTGTCTACACTTGGCAACGTTACATTGGCTACCCTTGGCTAAGTTAGCGTTGGCTACACTTGGCTAAGTTAGTGTTGGCTACCCTTTGCTAAGCTAGCGTTTGATACTCTTGGCAAAGTTAGCGTTGGCTATACTGGGCAATGTTAGCATTGGCTACCCTTGGCTAAGTTAGCGTTGGCTACACTTGGCTAAGTTAGTGTTGGCTAGACTTGGCTAAGCTAGCGTTTGCTACTCTTGGCAAAGTTAGCATTGGCTACACTTGGCAATGTTAGCATTGGCTACCCTTGGCTAAGTTAGCGTTGGCTACACTTGGCAACGTTATATTGGCTACCCTTGGCTAAGTTAGCGTTGGCTACACTTGGCTATGTTAGAGTAGGCTACACTTGTTAACGTTAGCATTGGCTACCCTTGGCTATGTTAGAGTAGGCTACACTTGGCTATGTTAATGTTGGCTACTATTGGCCATGTAAGTGTTTGCTTCTCTTGACTAAGTTAGCGTTGGCTACACTTGGCTAAGTTAGCATTGCTACTCTTGGCTAATCTAGCGTTTGATACTCTTGGCAAAGTTAGCGTTGGCTACACCGGGCAATGTTAGCATTGGCTACCCTTGGCTAAGTTAGCGTTGGCTACACTTGGCTAAGTTAGTGTTGGCTACCCTTGGCTAAGTTAGCGTTGGCTACACTTGGCTAAGTTAGTGTTGGCTACCCTTGGCTAAGTTAGCGTTAACTAAACTTGGCTAAGTTAGCGTTGGCTACCCTTGGCTAAGTTAGCGTTGGCTACACTTGGCTAAGTTAGTGTTGGCTACACTTGGCTAAGCTAGCGTTTGCTACTCTTGGCTAAGTTAGCGTTGGCTACACTTGGCTAAGTTAGTGTTGGCTACACTTGGCTAAGTTAGTGTTGGCTACACTTGGCTAAGTTAGCGTTGGCTACACTTGGCTATGTTAGAGTAGGCTACACTTGGCTATTAGTGTTGGCTACTATTGGCCATGTAAGTGTTTGCTACTCTTGACTAAGTTAGCATTGGCTACACTTGGCTAAGTTAGCATTGGCTACCCTTGGCTAAGTTAGTGTTGGCTACACTTGGCAAAGTTAGTGTTGGCTACACTTGGCAATGTTAGCATTGGCTACCCTTGGCTAAATTAGCGTTGGCTACACTTGGCTAAGTTAGTGTTGGCTACACTTGGCTAAGTTAGCGTTGGCTACACTTGGCAAAGTTAGTGTTGGCTACACTTGGCAATGTTAGCATTGGCTACCCTTGGCTAAGTTAGCGTTGGCTACACTTGGCTAAGTTAGTGTTGGCTACACTTGGCTATGTTAGAGTAGGCTACACTTGGCTATGTTCGTGTTGTCTACACTTGGCAACGTTACATTGGCTACCCTTGGCTAAGTTAGCGTTGGCTACACTTGGCTATGTTAGAGTAGGCTACACTTGTTAACGTTAGCATTGGCAACCCTTGGCTATGTTAGAGTAGGCTACACTTTGCTATGTTAATGTTGGCTACTATTGGCCATGTAAATGTTTGCTACTCTTGACTAAGTTAGCGTTGGCTACACTTGGCTATGTTAGCGTTGCTACTCTTGGCTAAGCTAGCGTTTGATACTCTTGGCAAAGTTAGCGTTGGCTACACCGGGCAATGTTAGCATTGGCTACCCTTGGCTAAGTTAGCGTTGGCTACACTTGGCTAAGTTAGTGTTGGCTACCTTTGGCTAAGTTAGCGTTAACTAAACTTGGCTAAGTTAGCGTTGGCTACCCTTGGCTAAGTTAGCGTTGGCTACACTTGGCTAAGTTAGTGTTGGCTACACTTGGCTAATCTAGCGTTTGCTACTCTTGGCTAAGTTAGCGTTGGCTACACTTGGCTAAGTTAGTGTTGGCTACACTTTGCTAAGTTAGCGTTGGCTACACTTGGCTATGTTAGAGTAGGATACACTTGGCTGTTAGTGTTGGCTACTATTGGCCATGTAAGTTTTTGCTACTCTTGGCTAAGTTAGCATTGCAACTCTTGGCGAAGTTAGCATTTGCTACTCTTGGTTAAGCTAGCGTTTGCTACTCTTGGCAAAGTTAGCGTTGGCTACACTGGGCAATGTTAGCATTGGCTACCCTTGGCTAAGTTAGCGTTGGCTACACTTGGCTAAGTTGGCGTTGGCTAAACTTGGCTAAGTTAGTGTTGGCTACACTTGGCTAAGTTAGTGTTGGCTACACTTGGCAATGTTAGCATTGGCTACCCTTGGCTAAGATAGTGTTGGCTACACTTGGCTAAGTTAGCGTTGGCTACACTTGGGTATGTTAGAGTAGGCTACACTTGGCTATGTTAATGTTGTCTACACTTGGCAATGTTACATTGGCTACCCTTGGCTAAGTTAGCATTGGCTACACTTGGCTATGTTAGAGTAGGCTACACTTGGCTATGTTAGTGTTGTCTACACTTGGCAACGTTACATTGGCTACCCTTGGCTAAGTTAGCGTTGGCTACACTTGGCTAAGTTAGTGTTGGCTACCCTTTGCTAAGCTAGCGTTTGATACTCTTGGCAAAGTTAGCGTTGGCTATACTGGGCAATGTTAGCATTGGCTACCCTTGGCTAAGTTAGCGTTGGCTACACTTGGCTAAGTTAGTGTTGGCTAGACTTGGCTAAGCTAGCGTTTGCTACTCTTGGCAAAGTTAGCATTGGCTACACTTGGCAATGTTAGCATTGGCTACCCTTGGCTAAGTTAGCGTTGGCTACACTTGGCAACGTTATATTGGCTACCCTTGGCTAAGTTAGCGTTGGCTACACTTGGCTATGTTAGAGTAGGCTACACTTGTTAACGTTAGCATTGGCTACCCTTGGCTATGTTAGAGTAGGCTACACTTGGCTATGTTAATGTTGGCTACTATTGGCCATGTAAGTGTTTGCTTCTCTTGACTAAGTTAGCGTTGGCTACACTTGGCTAAGTTAGCATTGCTACTCTTGGCTAATCTAGCGTTTGATACTCTTGGCAAAGTTAGCGTTGGCTACACCGGGCAATGTTAGCATTGGCTACCCTTGGCTAAGTTAGCGTTGGCTACACTTGGCTAAGTTAGTGTTGGCTACCCTTGGCTAAGTTAGCGTTGGCTACACTTGGCTAAGTTAGTGTTGGCTACCCTTGGCTAAGTTAGCGTTAACTAAACTTGGCTAAGTTAGCGTTGGCTACCCTTGGCTAAGTTAGCGTTGGCTACACTTGGCTAAGTTAGTGTTGGCTACACTTGGCTAAGCTAGCGTTTGCTACTCTTGGCTAAGTTAGCGTTGGCTACACTTGGCTAAGTTAGTGTTGGCTACACTTGGCTAAGTTAGTGTTGGCTACACTTGGCTAAGTTAGCGTTGGCTACACTTGGCTATGTTAGAGTAGGCTACACTTGGCTATTAGTGTTGGCTACTATTGGCCATGTAAGTGTTTGCTACTCTTGACTAAGTTAGCATTGGCTACACTTGGCTAAGTTAGCATTGGCTACCCTTGGCTAAGTTAGTGTTGGCTACACTTGGCAAAGTTAGTGTTGGCTACACTTGGCAATGTTAGCATTGGCTACCCTTGGCTAAGTTAGCGTTGGCTACACTTGGCTAAGTTAGTGTTGGCTACACTTGGCTAAGTTAGCGTTGGCTACACTTGGCTAAGTTAGTGTTGGCTACACTTGGCTAAGTTAGCGTTGGCTACACTTGGCTAAGTTAGTGTTGGCTACACTTGGCTATGTTAGAGTAGGCTACACTTGGCTATGTTCGTGTTGTCTACACTTGGCAACGTTACATTGGCTACCCTTGGCTAAGTTAGCGTTGGCTACACTTGGCTATGTTAGAGTAGGCTACACTTGTTAACGTTAGCATTGGCAACCCTTGGCTATGTTAGAGTAGGCTACACTTTGCTATGTTAATGTTGGCTACTATTGGCCATGTAAGTGTTTGCTACTCTTGACTAAGTTAGCGTTGGCTACACTTGGCTATGTTAGCGTTGCTACTCTTGGCTAAGCTAGCGTTTGATACTCTTGGCAAAGTTAGCGTTGGCTACACCGGGCAATGTTAGCATTGGCTACCCTTGGCTAAGTTAGCGTTGGCTACACTTGGCTAAGTTAGTGTTGGCTACCTTTGGCTAAGTTAGCGTTAACTAAACTTGGCTAAGTTAGCGTTGGCTACCCTTGGCTAAGTTAGCGTTGGCTACACTTGGCTAAGTTAGTGTTGGCTACACTTGGCTAATCTAGCGTTTGCTACTCTTGGCTAAGTTAGCGTTGGCTACACTTGGCTAAGTTAGTGTTGGCTACACTTGGCTAAGTTAGCGTTGGCTACACTTGGCTATGTTAATGTTGGCTACTATTGGCCATATAAGTGTTTGCTACTCTTGCCTAAGTTAGCGTTGGCTACACTTGGCTATGTTAGCGTTGCTACTCTTGGCAAAGTTAGCATTTGCTACTCTTGGCTAAGCTAGCGTTTGATAC
>JANIIK010001657.1:0-21180 GCA_027704905.1 Muraenolepis orangiensis | reverse complement strand
TGTGGTGTGTGTGGTGTGTGCTGTGTGTGTGTGGTGCGTGTGTGTGTGTGTGCGTTGGTGCTGTGGTGTGTGTGTGTGTGTGTGGTGTCCAACAAGTCCTCTTGTCAGACGGACGATGGTTTTCTAGTAGAGTGTAACTATGGCTGCTGGGCTATCTCCACAGCGTTCCTATAGTCTGGTTGATGCTGGGCTATCTCCACAGCGTTCCTATAGTCTGGTTGATGCTGGGCTATCTCCACAGCGTTCCTATAGTCTGGTTGATGCTGGGCTATCTCCACAGCGTTCCTATAGTCTGGTTGATGCTGGGCTATCTCCACAGCGTTCCTATAGTCTGGTTGATGCTGGGCTATCTCCACAGCGTTCCTATAGTCTGGTTGATGCTGGGCTATCTCCACAGCGTTCCTATAGTCTGGTTGATGCTGGGCTATCTCCACAGCGTTCCTATAGTCTGGTTGATGCTGGGCTATCTCCACAGCGTTCCTATAGTCTGGTTGATGCTGGGCTATCTCCACAGCGTTCCTATAGTCTGGTTGATGCTGGGCTATCTCCACAGCGTTCCTATAGTCTGGTTGATGCTGGGCTATCTCCACAGCGTTCCTATAGTCTGGTTGATGCTGGGCTATCTCCACAGCGTTCCTATAGTCTGGTTGATGCTGGGCTATCTCCACAGCGTTCCTATAGTCTGGTTGATGCTGGGCTATCTCCACAGCGTTCCTATAGTCTGGTTGATGCTGGGCTATCTCCACAGCGTTCCTATAGTCTGGTTGATGCTGGGCTATCTCCACAGCGTTCCTATAGTCTGGTTGATGCTGGGCTATCTCCACAGCGTTCCTATAGTCTGGTTGATGCTGGGCTATCTCCACAGCGTTCCTATAGTCTGGTTGATGCTGGGCTATCTCCACAGCGTTCCTATAGTCTGGTTGATGCTGGGCTATCTCCACAGCGTTCCTATAGTCTGGTTGATGCTGGGCTATCTCCACAGCGTTCCTATAGTCTGGTTGATGCTGGGCTATCTCCACAGCGTTCCTATAGTCTGGTTGATGCTGGGCTATCTCCACAGCGTTCCTATAGTCTGGTTGATGCTGGGCTATCTCCACAGCGTTCCTATAGTCTGGTTGATGCTGGGCTATCTCCACAGCGTTCCTATAGTCTGGTTGATGCTGGGCTATCTCCACAGCGTTCCTATAGTCTGGTTGATGCTGGGCTATCTCCACAGCGTTCCTATAGTCTGGTTGATGCTGGGCTATCTCCACAGCGTTCCTATAGTCTGGTTGATGCTGGGCTATCTCCACAGCGTTCCTATAGTCTGGTTGATGCTGGGCTATCTCCACAGCGTTCCTATAGTCTGGTTGATGCTGGGCTATCTCCACAGCGTTCCTATAGTCTGGTTGATGCTGGGCTATCTCCACAGCGTTCCTATAGTCTGGTTGATGCTGGGCTATCTCCACAGCGTTCCTATAGTCTGGTTGATGCTGGGCTATCTCCACAGCGTTCCTATAGTCTGGTTGATGCTGGGCTATCTCCACAGCGTTCCTATAGTCTGGTTGATGCTGGGCTATCTCCACAGCGTTCCTATAGTCTGGTTGATGCTGGGCTATCTCCACAGCGTTCCTATAGTCTGGTTGATGCTGGGCTATCTCCACAGCGTTCCTATAGTCTGGTTGATGCTGGGCTATCTCCACAGCGTTCCTATAGTCTGGTTGATGCTGGGCTATCTCCACAGCGTTCCTATAGTCTGGTTGATGCTGGGCTATCTCCACAGCGTTCCTATAGTCTGGTTGATGCTGGGCTATCTCCACAGCGTTCCTATAGTCTGGTTGATGCTGGGCTATCTCCACAGCGTTCCTATAGTCTGGTTGATGCTGGGCTATCTCCACAGCGTTCCTATAGTCTGGTTGATGCTGGGCTATCTCCACAGCGTTCCTATAGTCTGGTTGATGCTGGGCTATCTCCACAGCGTTCCTATAGTCTGGTTGATGCTGGGCTATCTCCACAGCGTTCCTATAGTCTGGTTGATGCTGGGCTATCTCCACAGCGTTCCTATAGTCTGGTTGATGCTGGGCTATCTCCACAGCGTTCCTATAGTCTGGTTGATGCTGGGCTATCTCCACAGCGTTCCTATAGTCTGGTTGATGCTGGGCTATCTCCACAGCGTTCCTATAGTCTGGTTGATGCTGGGCTATCTCCACAGCGTTCCTATAGTCTGGTTGATGCTGGGCTATCTCCACAGCGTTCCTATAGTCTGGTTGATGCTGGGCTATCTCCACAGCGTTCCTATAGTCTGGTTGATGCTGGGCTATCTCCACAGCGTTCCTATAGTCTGGTTGATGCTGGGCTATCTCCACAGCGTTCCTATAGTCTGGTTGATGCTGGGCTATCTCCACAGCGTTCCTATAGTCTGGTTGATGCTGGGCTATCTCCACAGCGTTCCTATAGTCTGGTTGATGCTGGGCTATCTCCACAGCGTTCCTATAGTCTGGTTGATGCTGGGCTATCTCCACAGCGTTCCTATAGTCTGGTTGATGCTGGGCTATCTCCACAGCGTTCCTATAGTCTGGTTGATGCTGGGCTATCTCCACAGCGTTCCTATAGTCTGGTTGATGCTGGGCTATCTCCACAGCGTTCCTATAGTCTGGTTGATGCTGGGCTATCTCCACAGCGTTCCTATAGTCTGGTTGATGCTGGGCTATCTCCACAGCGTTCCTATAGTCTGGTTGATGCTGGGCTATCTCCACAGCGTTCCTATAGTCTGGTTGATGCTGGGCTATCTCCACAGCGTTCCTATAGTCTGGTTGATGCTGGGCTATCTCCACAGCGTTCCTATAGTCTGGTTGATGCTGGGCTATCTCCACAGCGTTCCTATAGTCTGGTTGATGCTGGGCTATCTCCACAGCGTTCCTATAGTCTGGTTGATGCTGGGCTATCTCCACAGCGTTCCTATAGTCTGGTTGATGCTGGGCTATCTCCACAGCGTTCCTATAGTCTGGTTGATGCTGGGCTATCTCCACAGCGTTCCTATAGTCTGGTTGATGCTGGGCTATCTCCACAGCGTTCCTATAGTCTGGTTGATGCTGGGCTATCTCCACAGCGTTCCTATAGTCTGGTTGATGCTGGGCTATCTCCACAGCGTTCCTATAGTCTGGTTGATGCTGGGCTATCTCCACAGCGTTCCTATAGTCTGGTTGATGCTGGGCTATCTCCACAGCGTTCCTATAGTCTGGTTGATGCTGGGCTATCTCCACAGCGTTCCTATAGTCTGGTTGATGCTGGGCTATCTCCACAGCGTTCCTATAGTCTGGTTGATGCTGGGCTATCTCCACAGCGTTCCTATAGTCTGGTTGATGCTGGGCTATCTCCACAGCGTTCCTATAGTCTGGTTGATGCTGGGCTATCTCCACAGCGTTCCTATAGTCTGGTTGATGCTGGGCTATCTCCACAGCGTTCCTATAGTCTGGTTGATGCTGGGCTATCTCCACAGCGTTCCTATAGTCTGGTTGATGCTGGGCTATCTCCACAGCGTTCCTATAGTCTGGTTGATGCTGGGCTATCTCCACAGCGTTCCTATAGTCTGGTTGATGCTGGGCTATCTCCACAGCGTTCCTATAGTCTGGTTGATGCTGGGCTATCTCCACAGCGTTCCTATAGTCTGGTTGATGCTGGGCTATCTCCACAGCGTTCCTATAGTCTGGTTGATGCTGGGCTATCTCCACAGCGTTCCTATAGTCTGGTTGATGCTGGGCTATCTCCACAGCGTTCCTATAGTCTGGTTGATGCTGGGCTATCTCCACAGCGTTCCTATAGTCTGGTTGATGCTGGGCTATCTCCACAGCGTTCCTATAGTCTGGTTGATGCTGGGCTATCTCCACAGCGTTCCTATAGTCTGGTTGATGCTGGGCTATCTCCACAGCGTTCCTATAGTCTGGTTGATGCTGGGCTATCTCCACAGCGTTCCTATAGTCTGGTTGATGCTGGGCTATCTCCACAGCGTTCCTATAGTCTGGTTGATGCTGGGCTATCTCCACAGCGTTCCTATAGTCTGGTTGATGCTGGGCTATCTCCACAGCGTTCCTATAGTCTGGTTGATGCTGGGCTATCTCCACAGCGTTCCTATAGTCTGGTTGATGCTGGGCTATCTCCACAGCGTTCCTATAGTCTGGTTGATGCTGGGCTATCTCCACAGCGTTCCTATAGTCTGGTTGATGCTGGGCTATCTCCACAGCGTTCCTATAGTCTGGTTGATGCTGGGCTATCTCCACAGCGTTCCTATAGTCTGGTTGATGCTGGGCTATCTCCACAGCGTTCCTATAGTCTGGTTGATGCTGGGCTATCTCCACAGCGTTCCTATAGTCTGGTTGATGCTGGGCTATCTCCACAGCGTTCCTATAGTCTGGTTGATGCTGGGCTATCTCCACAGCGTTCCTATAGTCTGGTTGATGCTGGGCTATCTCCACAGCGTTCCTATAGTCTGGTTGATGCTGGGCTATCTCCACAGCGTTCCTATAGTCTGGTTGATGCTGGGCTATCTCCACAGCGTTCCTATAGTCTGGTTGATGCTGGGCTATCTCCACAGCGTTCCTATAGTCTGGTTGATGCTGGGCTATCTCCACAGCGTTCCTATAGTCTGGTTGATGCTGGGCTATCTCCACAGCGTTCCTATAGTCTGGTTGATGCTGGGCTATCTCCACAGCGTTCCTATAGTCTGGTTGATGCTGGGCTATCTCCACAGCGTTCCTATAGTCTGGTTGATGCTGGGCTATCTCCACAGCGTTCCTATAGTCTGGTTGATGCTGGGCTATCTCCACAGCGTTCCTATAGTCTGGTTGATGCTGGGCTATCTCCACAGCGTTCCTATAGTCTGGTTGATGCTGGGCTATCTCCACAGCGTTCCTATAGTCTGGTTGATGCTGGGCTATCTCCACAGCGTTCCTATAGTCTGGTTGATGCTGGGCTATCTCCACAGCGTTCCTATAGTCTGGTTGATGCTGGGCTATCTCCACAGCGTTCCTATAGTCTGGTTGATGCTGGGCTATCTCCACAGCGTTCCTATAGTCTGGTTGATGCTGGGCTATCTCCACAGCGTTCCTATAGTCTGGTTGATGCTGGGCTATCTCCACAGCGTTCCTATAGTCTGGTTGATGCTGGGCTATCTCCACAGCGTTCCTATAGTCTGGTTGATGCTGGGCTATCTCCACAGCGTTCCTATAGTCTGGTTGATGCTGGGCTATCTCCACAGCGTTCCTATAGTCTGGTTGATGCTGGGCTATCTCCACAGCGTTCCTATAGTCTGGTTGATGCTGGGCTATCTCCACAGCGTTCCTATAGTCTGGTTGATGCTGGGCTATCTCCACAGCGTTCCTATAGTCTGGTTGATGCTGGGCTATCTCCACAGCGTTCCTATAGTCTGGTTGATGCTGGGCTATCTCCACAGCGTTCCTATAGTCTGGTTGATGCTGGGCTATCTCCACAGCGTTCCTATAGTCTGGTTGATGCTGGGCTATCTCCACAGCGTTCCTATAGTCTGGTTGATGCTGGGCTATCTCCACAGCGTTCCTATAGTCTGGTTGATGCTGGGCTATCTCCACAGCGTTCCTATAGTCTGGTTGATGCTGGGCTATCTCCACAGCGTTCCTATAGTCTGGTTGATGCTGGGCTATCTCCACAGCGTTCCTATAGTCTGGTTGATGCTGGGCTATCTCCACAGCGTTCCTATAGTCTGGTTGATGCTGGGCTATCTCCACAGCGTTCCTATAGTCTGGTTGATGCTGGGCTATCTCCACAGCGTTCCTATAGTCTGGTTGATGCTGGGCTATCTCCACAGCGTTCCTATAGTCTGGTTGATGCTGGGCTATCTCCACAGCGTTCCTATAGTCTGGTTGATGCTGGGCTATCTCCACAGCGTTCCTATAGTCTGGTTGATGCTGGGCTATCTCCACAGCGTTCCTATAGTCTGGTTGATGCTGGGCTATCTCCACAGCGTTCCTATAGTCTGGTTGATGCTGGGCTATCTCCACAGCGTTCCTATAGTCTGGTTGATGCTGGGCTATCTCCACAGCGTTCCTATAGTCTGGTTGATGCTGGGCTATCTCCACAGCGTTCCTATAGTCTGGTTGATGCTGGGCTATCTCCACAGCGTTCCTATAGTCTGGTTGATGCTGGGCTATCTCCACAGCGTTCCTATAGTCTGGTTGATGCTGGGCTATCTCCACAGCGTTCCTATAGTCTGGTTGATGCTGGGCTATCTCCACAGCGTTCCTATAGTCTGGTTGATGCTGGGCTATCTCCACAGCGTTCCTATAGTCTGGTTGATGCTGGGCTATCTCCACAGCGTTCCTATAGTCTGGTTGATGCTGGGCTATCTCCACAGCGTTCCTATAGTCTGGTTGATGCTGGGCTATCTCCACAGCGTTCCTATAGTCTGGTTGATGCTGGGCTATCTCCACAGCGTTCCTATAGTCTGGTTGATGCTGGGCTATCTCCACAGCGTTCCTATAGTCTGGTTGATGCTGGGCTATCTCCACAGCGTTCCTATAGTCTGGTTGATGCTGGGCTATCTCCACAGCGTTCCTATAGTCTGGTTGATGCTGGGCTATCTCCACAGCGTTCCTATAGTCTGGTTGATGCTGGGCTATCTCCACAGCGTTCCTATAGTCTGGTTGATGCTGGGCTATCTCCACAGCGTTCCTATAGTCTGGTTGATGCTGGGCTATCTCCACAGCGTTCCTATAGTCTGGTTGATGCTGGGCTATCTCCACAGCGTTCCTATAGTCTGGTTGATGCTGGGCTATCTCCACAGCGTTCCTATAGTCTGGTTGATGCTGGGCTATCTCCACAGCGTTCCTATAGTCTGGTTGATGCTGGGCTATCTCCACAGCGTTCCTATAGTCTGGTTGATGCTGGGCTATCTCCACAGCGTTCCTATAGTCTGGTTGATGCTGGGCTATCTCCACAGCGTTCCTATAGTCTGGTTGATGCTGGGCTATCTCCACAGCGTTCCTATAGTCTGGTTGATGCTGATCTCATCATCCCGCCATCCCACATTGTGGATGAACTCCGCTAGAACCCATAAGACCATCAAGATTCAAGATTCAAGATAACTTTATTTATCCCGAGGGAAATTAAGGTGCAACAGTTGACACAGGGGAAATAAATGCACACAAAAATATACGAATACCTAAAAGCTAAAAACGAAATAACAACAAACTAACTAAACAAAACTAGTATAAACAAAATATAACTAAAATAACTACATGAAATCTAAATGTATTGATTGATGAATAGATGAATTCCACAATTTACAGTATTATTACAGTAATACGTAGGTATATACAATACACAACAATACGTATAGTGCAAATTGGCAGTAATAATATATTAATAAATAACTTGGATGAATACTGAAAAAGTGACATGTGAAAAGTGAAAAGTGAAATAGAATTTACAGTGCAAAATGACAGTGAAAGGATTTACAGTGTGTTGGCCTCAGGTCACTGAGTCTCCACTGTCCCTCTCACGACCCGAGGTAGAGGAATTATAGAGACTGATGGCCACAGGAAGAAAGGACTTCCTGTGCCGTTCTGTGGTGCACCTGGGTGGAATGAGTCTGTTGCTGAAGGTGCTTCTGTATGAGGTCAGCACCTGATGGAGAGGGTGAGAGTTGTTGTCAAGGATACTACGCAGCTTGCGCAGCATCCTTCTCTCAGACACCACCAACAAGGAGTCCAGCTGGACCCCCAGGACAGCACCAGCCTTCCTGACAATCCTGCTGATCTTGTTGGCATCTGCTGACCTCAACCTGCTTCCCCAGCACACGACACCGGAGAAGATGGCACTGGCTACCACCGACTGGTAGAACATATAATACTACTACTACTACTACACCTACTATATATACTAATGACTACTACTAATACTACTACTACTAACACTACTAATAGTAATACTACTACTACTACTATTAACAGCTACTACTACTACTACTCACAGCTACTACTACTACTATTCCACTACTACTACTACTACTACTACTACTATCACAACTACTACTACTACTACTACTACTACTACAATCCACTACTACTACCACTACTACCACTACTACAATTACAACAACGACGATTACTACTACTACTACTACTACTACTAACACTACTGATACTACTACTACTAACAACTATTACTACTACTACAACTACTATTACTACTACTCAAATTCTACTACTACCATACTACTAAAAAAAAAGATCTTTTAAAAACGTATTAAAGTGTTTAGACAACAGTTTAAAGTGGTTGTAATGTTCCTATTATGGTGAGTTACATAATTCACCTGGGGAACTATGGTTGGGGGGCGTGTTCCCGCACGGACTGTTTGAGCACCGGACTTGTTCTTCTTCCGGTTAGCTTGCTTGTTGCTACTGTGTGTGTTTGTATGGCTAATAAAACCACAAGTATCTCTTTTGACACACCGCCTCCGACTCCCGTCTTTCGGCACTACACTATATGTGTATATATCCCTATCTATATTCTACTACTACCACTACTACTAAAAAAAACGATCTTTTAAAAACGTATTAAAGTGTTTAGACAACAGTTTAAAGTGGTTGTAATGTTCCTATATGTGTATATATCTCTATCTATATGAGTGATGGAGTAGCTTAGGGCTTGATATAAACATATAATACACATCTACGTTTGCCCTGAAGTGACGTCATCGCGTGGCCCCGCCCCCCATGACGTCACAAAGCTTAGCGGAGTATAAAAGGCAAGACGCGACGCGGAGATAACAGTTCCTCTTTGAGACGCGACGAGGAGAGAACAGTTGAAAGGACACCAGCCTTTGTCCAACTAAGCGGTGGACAGCGTTCTAAGGTGAGTAGTGAGTGTTGACCAAGGGCTTCAAGTCAAGTCAAGTCAAGTCAAGTTTATTGTCACTTCACAGTTTACAGTTTAGTATAAAGCAGTGATGTGAAATTCTTGTGTGCAATACCCGACGACAGACAGCAGTTATAATAAATAAGATAAAATAAAAATAGATAAAAATAGAATAAAAAATAGAATAAAGAATATAAAATAAAAATAAAAAATGCAATTTATAAAATGCAAAAATCAGCACAGAAAAGAGCAATATATATATATAAATCAATGTAATAAAATATACATTGTTATATGTTATACGCCCTTGTTCAGCAGCCTGATGGCCTGACTGTGGAAGCTATCTCTAAGCCTATTTGTACGACACTTGATACTGCGGTATCGCCTGCCTGACGGTAATAGTGAGTAAAGTTCGTGGCTGGGGTGGGCAATGTCTTTTATAATTCTTTTGGCCTTGGCCACGCACCGCTGGTTGTAAATGTCCAGGAGGGAGGGGAGCTCACCTCCAACGATATACTGGGCCGTCCGCACCACCCTTTGAAGCGCTCTGCGCTCGAGTGCCGTGCAGTTCCCGTACCAGGCGGTGATACACCCTGTCAGAACACTCTCGATGGTGCCGTTGTAGAATGTTCTCAGGATGCGGGGGCCCATGCTGAATTTCTTCAGACGCCTGAGAAAATACAGGCGTTGTTGGGCCTTTTTCACCACGTGTGTGGTGTGCGTGGACCATGTGAGGTCCTCGGAGATGTGCACGCCGAGGAACTTGAAGCTGCTGACCCTCTCTACTGCAACGCCGTCGATGGAGATAGGGCTGTGCTCTCCCCTCTGCCTCCTGAAGTCCACGATCAGCTCCTTGGTCTTCTTGACGTTGAGGGCGAGGCTGTTCTCCTGGCACCACTGCTCCAGCGATCCGACCTCCTCCCTGTAGGCTGTCTCGTCGTCGCCGGCGATCAGGCCCATCACTGTCGTGTCGTCAGCAAACTTGACGATGACGTTGGAGCTGTGCATAGCCATGCAGTCGTGGGTGTAGAGGGAGTAGAGGAGAGGGCTCAGCACGCATCCCTGGGGGGCTCCCGTGTTGAGGGTCAGTGGCTCTGATGTGGTGCTGCCCATCCTCACCACCTGGCGGCGGTCCGACAGGAGGTTCAGTATCCAGCTGCACATGGATGGGGGTACGCCTAGACCTCTCAGCTTGGTGTCGAGCTTGGCAGGAACTATTGTGTTGAATGCTGAGCTGTAGTCCACAAACAGCATTCGCACATAACAGTTCTTCCCCTCCAGGTGGGAAAGGGCAGTGTGGAGGGCCATGGCAATTGCGTCGTCCGTGGATCTATTTTGACGATATGCAAATTGCCATGGGTCCAGCGTGGTAGGTAACACGGAGCAAATAAAGTCCTTGACCAACCTCTCGAAGCATTTGCTAACGATCGAGGTGAGGGCCACAGGTCTGTAGTCATTCAGGCATGTTACCTTGGTTTGTTTAGGGACAGGCACGATGGTGGATATCTTGAAGACCGCGGGGACAACAGCCTGGGACAGGGAGAGGTTGAAGATGTCTGCAAAGACTCCTGCCAACTGGTCTGCGCATGCTCTGAGGACGCGGCCCGGGATGTCGTCGGGGCCTGCCGCCTTACGGATGTTCAGCCGCTTAAAGGTGCGGCGCACATCCGCCTCCGAGATGCGCAGCTGGCTGGTCTCCCCAGTCGGTGCTGGCTTCGGCGGGCTGCCGTTTACGTCGAACCGAGCAAAAAATGTATTTAGCTCTCCTGGGAGGGAGGTAGAGGAGTTCTCTACACAACTGGTTCTCCCTCTGAAGTTCGTTATCTTCTGCAGCCCCTGCCACATACCCCTCGCATCGTGTTTCTTGAATTTATCTTCCACTCTGTCCTTATACTCCCGCTTGGCAGTGACGATGGTCTTACGGAGGTCGTAACGGGCTCTCGTATATTCCTCCGTATTCCCGGAACCAAAGGCGGCGTTACGCGCATGTAGGGCAGCGCGAACATCGCCGTTAATCCACGGTTTCTGGTTGGGATATATCCGAACCGACTTGGTCGGAACAACGTCATCTATGCACTTCTTGATGAACCCGGTGACCGACGACGCGTACTCGTTGATGTTATTGTCCGAGGCAACGCGGAACATGTGCCAGTCAGCGTGATCAAAACAATCCTGCAGCGTAGAATCTGATTGGTCCGACCAGCATTGGACCTCCCTCACAGCGATCGGTTGCTGCTTCAGTCTCTGCCTATAGGCGGGGAGTAGCTGGATAGAGCGGTGATCTGATTTGCCGAACGGTGGGCGGAGGAGGGCCTTGTAGCCATCACGGAAGGGAGTGTAGCAGTGGTCGAGGATCCGCTCGCCCCGTGTGTTGCTCTTTATGTGTTGGTAGAACTTCGGGAGAACCTTCTTCAGGTTCGCCTTGTTGAAGTCCCCCGCCACGATGAGAGCAGCCTCGGGGTGGGCCGACTCCTGTTCGCTGATAGCCCCGTACAGTTCCTTCAGCGCTGTGTCCGTGTTGGCTTGTGGGGGAATGTAAACAGCGGTCACGGTTACCGCTGTAAACTCCCGAGGTAGCCAGTATGGACGGCACATAAGCATCAGGTACTCCAGGTCCGGGGAACAGAAGGACTTGAGGGGATGTACATGACTTTGGTTGCACCAAGATCTGTTTATCATGAGACATACCCCCCCTCCGCGATCTTTACCGGAGAGAGCCTTTGTTCTGTCCGCCCGGTGTACGGAAAATCCCGTCGGCTCGATAGCTGCGTCGGTAACCCCCTCCGACATCCATGTCTCCGTAAGGCAGATAATACAATTGTCCCTAGTTTCTCGGTGGAATTGAATACGAGCCTGTAGTTCGCTTAACTTATTGTCCAGAGACTGTACATTAGCCAGTAGAATGGTGGGTAGTGGGGGGCGATCGGATCGACGTCTCAGCCTGACTAGCACGCCGGCTCGCTTCCCTCGCTTCCTCCGGCGACGCTTGCGCGTAATCGTGCCCAAAATGGACGGAGATAATCCAGCTGTGACTTCGGGCGGGACGTCCGAGTCGAAAGAATGAAAAAACTCCGGTAGGCGGCGAGCGACTGTCGATCTGATCTCCCGAAGTGTGCAGAAGTTATAAGTGAACTTGCTGCTAACATCCTGAACTAAAATAGTTGCGATAAAAAGAATAAATAACAAAAAACTGCGTCGTCGTGCGGGAGCTCGCGACACGGCAGCCATCTCGTACGGCGCCATACTCCTTCAAAGAGTTAGTTCTGCACCAGAGAGCCTGTTCCAACGGACACACTTTGATGGTGGACCATTGTTAAGTTCATGTAGTATTAGATGTGTATTATATGTTTATATTAAGCCCTACGCTACTCCATCACTCATATAGATAGAGATATATACACATATAGGGACATTAGAACCAGTTTAAACTGTTGTCTAAACACTTTAATACGTTTTTAAAGATCGTTTTTTTTGTAGTAGTGGTAGTAGTATAATTTGAGTAGTAGTAGTAGTAGTTGTTAGTAGTATCAGTAGTGGTGGTAGTAGTAGTAGTAGTAATAGTAGTAGTAGTAGTGGATTGTATTATAAGTAGTAGTAGTAGTAGTTAGTTGTATTAGTAGTATTATAAGTAGTAATTAGTAGTAGTTGTAGTAGTAGAATAAGTATTTGTAGTAGTGGTTGAGTAGTTGTAGTAGTAGTAGTATCAGTAGTGTTAGTAGTAGTAGTAGTAGTAATAGTAGTAATAGTAGTAGTAGTAGTAGTAGTAGTCATAGTGGAATAGTAGTCGTAGTAGTAGTAGTAGCTGTGAGTAGGAGTAGTAGTATTAATATTAGTAGTGTTTGTAGTAGTAGTAGTAGTATAAGTAGTGGATGGTAGTAGTAGTAGTAGTAGTAGTAGTAGTAGTTGTAGTAGTAGTAGTCGTTAGTAGTAGTAGTAGTAGTAGTTGTATTTGTAGTAATAGTTGTTAGTAGTAATAGTTGTAGTGGATTGTAGTAGTAGTAGTAGTAGTTGTAATAATAATAGTAGTAATAGTTAGTAGTAGTATAAGTAGTAGTAGTAATAGTAGTTTTGTATACTAAGTATTATTACAGTTGCTCTGTGTGTGTGTGTGTGTGTGTGTGTGTGTGTGTATGTGTGTGTGTGTGTGTGTGTGTGTGTGCGTGTGTGAGTGTGTCAACTCGATAAATAAGTATGACGTGTCTTTTCGTGTCTTAGGCAACAAAGCGCTGAGTTAAACAACCCTCATCACAGCTTTTGTCCAACTAAGCGGTGGACAGCGTTCTAAGGTGAGTAGTGAGTGTTGACCAAGGGCTTCAAAGAGTTAGTTCTGCACCAGGGAGCCTGTTCCAACGGACACACTTTGATGGTGGACCATTGTTAAGTTCATGTAGTATTAGATGTGTATTATATGTTTATATCAAGCCCTACGCTACTCCATCACTCATATAGATAGAGATATATACACATATAGGGACTTTAGAACCTGTTTAAACTGTTGTCTAAACACTTTAATACGTTTTTAAAAGATCGTTTTTTTTAGTAATAGTGGTAGTAGTAGAATTCGAGTAGTAGTAGTAGTTGTAGTAGTAGTAATATTTGTTGGTAGTAGTAGTAGAATCAGTAGTAGTAGTAGTAGTAGTGGTAGTAGTAGTGGATTGTAGTAGTAGTAGTTGTAATAGTAGAGGTTGTAATAGTAGTAGTAGTAGTGGAGTAGTAGTAGTAGCTGTGAGTAGTAGTAGTAGTAGTAGTATTAATATTAGTAGTGTTATTATTATTAGTAGTAGTCATTAGTATATGTAGTAGTAGTAGGTATAGTAGTAGTAGTAGTATTATTAGTTGTTGTATTAGTAGTGGTAGTGGAGTAGTAGTAGTAGTAGAAGTAGTGGATGGTAGTAATAAAAGTTGTAAAAGTAGTAGTAGTTTTAATAGTAGTAGTAGTTTTAATAGTAGTAGTAGTATTATTAATATTAGTAGTAGTTGTATTAGTAGTGATAGTAAAAGTAGTAGTAATTGTAGTAGTAATCGTAGTAGTAGTTGTTGTATTAGTAGTGGTAGTGGTAGTAGTAGTAGTAGTAGTTGTAAAAGTAGTAGTAGTTGATGTAGTAGTAGTAGTAGTAGTAGTGTAGTAGTAGTAGTATTAGTAGCTGTTGTATTAGTAGTAGTAGTAGTAGTAGAAGTAGTGGATGGTTGTAGTGGTAGTAGTAGTAGTAGTATTAGTATGAGTTGTAGTAGTAGTATTATAAGTAATAGTAGTAGTAGTAGTAGTATCAGTAGTAGTAGTAGTTGTAGTAGTGGTAGTATTAGTAGTACTACTCTCTCTCTCTTTTTCTCTCTCTCTCACTGTCTTTCGCTCTCTCTCTCTCTCTCTCTCTCTTCTCTCTCTCTCTCTCTCTCTCTCTCTCTCTCTCTCTCTCTCTCTCTCTCTCTCTCTCTCTCTCTCTTTACATTACACTTTAACACTTAAATAGGTTGTTTTCTAACTTGATTCAACAATGTGTTCTAGGAATGGCCTCTGCTAAATATTCCTGGTCTGAGGAGAACTTTCCTGTTCCGTCTGTCTGGATGTGTTCAAGAGTCCAGTTTCCACATCATGTGGACACAACTTCTGTAGAGCCTGTATCACCACGTTCTGGGAGGTCAATGTCCAGTTCAAATGTCCTCTTTGCAACGAGCTGTTCCGCACAAGACCCGATCTACGGGTCAATACCCTCTTATCGGAGATGGTGGACGAGTTTAGACGGTCCGTACCGGTCAAAGAGCAGCCTTGTGTTGAACCAAGAGAAGAGGGGGACCAGAGGTCCCATCCTGTTGTACGTCTGAAGGAGGAATATGAGCTGAGGAAGGCCCAGCTGGGGAAGATAGACTCACACGCAGGGACCTTGAGGAGATCCCTGGATCAGCTGAAGGAGACACTGGACATGGAGATGAAGAAGCTGCCTGTCCTGAGGTCGACTCTAAAGATGTGTAAGTTTGTTTAGTTTGATTCATCACAACAACACACTAACTCCTCAGATTGAAAGTCCATCCACACAGCAGGAGGTGACGTCCTACTGGGAATGAACATGATGGTGGACATCATGTATCCTCATCAATATATTAATATATTGATGAGCTACATGATGGTTGGTATCTTTTACATAATGCATAACCATCACAATGAATCCTTCTTCTGTAAAATGCAACATATTATTACTGTAACAATATTATTTATTAATGATGAGTATTATGAGTGTTATTATTATTAGACAATCATAATCAGGATGCTGTTAATCATACTTGTATGTGTATTTTATATTCAGAACATGATCTAAAATATATCTTATAATATATGTGAATAATTATATTTTATATAATAATATTTATCACTATATAATGTTTATATTAATAAATCAAATATATAAATATTAATATATTATAATTAATCTATTATAATTATATAAATAATATATAATAATTTATATTTTCATCATACTTTAGGTCCTAGGAAACTAGGCAACCAATTCTTAGAAACACCTCTCCTATCAAAGTCACAATTGTAGTTATCCAAGGTTAATGTTGGCAACTGCTAGCGTTTAATGATGTCCTATCTATAAATCAAGAGAGTACTTTCCAATCAAGTACTTTTTCTTCCTCAGTGGTTATTCACGGCTCCACCCATTTCTAAAGGGTTTATTGAACTGACTCCAAACGGCTCATATCTTGATGACCTCATCAGGAGTATTTCTGTGTAGACTCATCATGTCTTTGGTTCTCTCTCCCATCAGATGAGTGTGAACTCACACTGGACCCAAACACAGCCCACAGAGGACTCTCTCTGTCTGAGGACAACAGGAAGGTGACGAGGGTTAGAGAGGAGGAGTCGTATCCTGATCACCTGGAGAGATTTGACTCCTCTACCCAGGTGTTGTGTAGAGAGGGTCTGACTGACCGCTGTTACTGGGAGGCGGATATGGAGAGGAAAGGAGGTGTTGTTGGTATAGGAGTGACACACAGAGGAATCACTAGGAGAGGAAGGGGTCATTTCAGCTTGCTTGGATCCAACAACAAGTCCTGGAGTCTTTATTGTTCTGATGATGGTTACTCTGTCTGGTACAACGGTAGTAAAACATGCATAGGTCTCCGCCCCTCTAACAGAGTAGGAGTGTATGTGGACCGGCCTGCTGGCTCTCTGTCCTTCTACAGAGTGTCCCCAGATGGAGGAGGGTCCTCAGACACACTGACACTCATCCACACCTTCCAGTCCACATTCACCCAGGAGGACCTCCTCCCTGCGTTTGGGATCTGGTTTGGGGGTTATGGTTCCTCAGTGTCTCTGTGTCGCTTGTAGCAACACACATAGAGCACACACACACACACACACCCCTACCTGCTCCTTAATGACCCTAACCCCTACCTGCTCCTAAGACCCTAACCCTACCTGCTCCTTAATGAACTCTGACCCCTACCTGCTCCTTAATGACCTCTGACCCCTACCTGCTCCTTAATGACCTCTGACTCCTACCTGCTCCTTAATGACCCCTACCTGCTCCTTAATGACCTCTGACCTCTACATTCTCCTAATGACCTCTTACCCCTACCTGCTCCTTAATGACCTCTAACCCCTACCTGCACCTTTATGACCTCTAAGTCCTTCCTGTTCCTTAATGACCTCTATCCCCTACCTGCTTATTAAGGACCTGTAATCCCTACCTGCTCCTTTTTGACCTTTGACCCCTACCTGCTCCTTAATGACCTCTAACCCCTCCTGCTCCTTTATGACCTCTAAGTCCTTCCTGTTCCTTAATGACCTCTATCCCCTACCTGCTTATTAAGGACCTGTAATCCCTACCTGCTCCTTTTTGACCTTTGACCCCTACCTGCTCCTTAATGACCTCTGACCCCTACCTGCTCCTTAATGAGCCCTAACCCCTACCTGCTCCTTAATGACCTCTGACCCCTACCTGCTCCTTAATGAGCCCTAACCCCTATCTGCTCCTTAATGAACTCTGACCCCTACCTGCACCTTAATGACCTCTGACCCCTAGCTGCTCGTTAATGAACTCTGACCCCTACCTGCTCCTTAATGAACTCTGACCCCTACCTGCTCCTTAATGACCTCTGACCCCTACCTGCTCCTTCATTCAAGGTTCAATATTGAAGATTTTTATTTTCCATATGCAACAAGTAGAATTGAATGCTTACTCCCCATTCCCTCCTGCAGTTTTAATTTATCCTACAATTTAACACAATATACTATACTATGTACTATACTTACACTGTACTGTAACAATATTGTACACAATTAAAATGACAATAAAAACAATAAAGTTACTGATGGAGTGTTTGTTGAATTGTGCAAAAAAACATTTAAAAAGCATTTTAAAGTGCCAGTAGTGCAGCAGCATCATGAATTCAGTGCAGAACAGTGCAGTAACTGTAATGAGTCCAGCAAAGTATGACAGTGTAATGTTAATGACAATGTTATGATAGTGGCAGCACTCCTAGCAGTTCAGTAGGTCACTGCCTGTGGATAAAAACTATCCTTGAACCTGGTAGTCGTTGTATGGATGCTGCAGAACCGACGACCGGACGGTAGGGGGGAGAAGAGATGGAGCCCAGGGTGGTTGGGAACCTCCCAGGCATATCAGGTATAACAGGCAACTGTAAACACATTCAACCGCCCTCTTTAAGATGAATCCAGTGACAAACTGAATATGCTCTGTGGGGTTAAGTTAACGTTACATTTGGTTATGGATGAGAGAAGTAGGAAAAGCTGTGACTCCTGTAAACGCTTAACGTTAGTAGTGTCCAACTCAACAGCGCACTGACCAGCAGTAGTGTCCTTTATCCTGACTCTGGTGAAGACTAATCTAAAGTCAATGATTAGAACCACTTATTGTTAGAAAAGTAAAAACTAAATAACGGTACAACTGCATCTGATCGTACGTCTGTTACATTTTAAATTGTTTGTATTTTTTAGTAATATAATATTGACAAGAAGACAGCTAGAGGTGGTAAATGCCTAATAAGATGGCTCCAGACGGATCAATAGACAGAACACAATGAACTTAACTTGATACAAACGTGATGCTTTCGGAAAAATCCGGGTGATAATCCAGCATTGAGTTACACAACAGACATGGCTTGAATACAGCTTGGTCAATGAGGAGCGATTGACAACAGGTGAGTTCAGTGTGAAACGGCTGACAGGGAAAACACGGAGTGGCATTTCGGAACGGAGTCCGAAATCCAGGACTAGGAGCGGAAAGAGCTGGGTTGGACCGTGACAAGAATGTACCTATTCTACTGAGTACATGTACTGAGAATATACCTATTATACTGAGTAAAGGTACTGACAATGAACCTATTATACTGACTACATGTACTGAGAATGTACCTATTATACCAACTACAAGTACTGACTATATACCTATTATACTGACTACATGTACTGACAATGGACCTATTATACAGCATGTACTGAGTACTTCCTGTACTGACTACATACTACAGTATCTTAGTCTTCTTCCTGCTGTAATAAAGTGATATATGATGATATATTAGTGATATATATTGATGATACATCACAGATCAGAGTTGACTACAGTATCTTAGTCTTCTTCCTGCTGTAATAAAGTGATATATGATGATATATTAGTGATATATATTGATGATCCATCACAGATCAGAGTTGACTACAGTATCTCTGACTCGGTATCAAAGCATGATGAACCAGTTGGTCCAGTTCCCCTCCCAGTTCAGTTCCTTTCAGACTAACCTCTTCTAGGCTGTTGTTCCATGACTTCAGTCAGTCATGAACTATAATAACCTTATTAAAATATGAACCATAGACAGAGAGCTCTGAGGACTAGAAGCTCAGATATACACAGTCTCTGACGATACTTTGATTAATTCATAGACTATTGATTACTGACTGCATCTCCTGAGAAGTTCCTTTAAAATGGTTCATAGTCTTGTTGGGTTGGATTCTTCTTGTGTTGTTTCCTTGTTGGTTTTTCGGGTTACACCCTTTACAGGCAGCAGGCACACACACACACACACACACACACACACACACACACACACACACACACACACACACACAAACACAGACAGATACACAGACACACCCAGATACAGATAAACAAATACAGTTACACACACAGACACACACACACACACTCACACACACACAGACACAAAAACACACAGACACACACACAGACAAACGTACACACACACACACAAGCACAGATAGACAGAGACAGACAGACAGACAGACACACATACACAGATACACCTACACAAATACAGGCGAACACACGCACTTACGCACGCACTTACGCACGCATGCACACACACACACACACACACACAAACAGATACAAGCGCACACACACAGACACACGCTCACACAAAGTCTTGTTGGGTTGGATTCTTGTGTTGTTTCCTGGTTTGTTTTTCGGGTTACACCCTTTACAGGTAGGCACACACACACACACACACACAAACATACACACACACACACGTGATTTACTCATCAATGTCTGCAGGCCCTCGCTGACTAAGCATCCAGATTTAACATATACATAACATAACATATATGAAAAGAAGAAAGAGAAAACAATAATATCGAATAAAAAAGTTTAATTCGTGCCTCTTTTGCTCAGTATATCTTGCACGGGGGAATAACGACGTCGTCAGCGTCGGCGGACGTGAGCAGCGCGACGTCTTCAGGCGGGTACGGCGCGGCGTCGGCAGCGTCGGCAGACAGGGGGAGCGCATCGTCGGGCAGCGCAGCGTCGGGCAGTGCGGCGCTGTCAGACGTGGGGGAAACGGCGCTGTCAGACGGAGACAGCGTGACGTCAGCAGCTTCGGCAGACAGGGGAAGCGCAACGTCGGGCAGCGCAACGTCGGGCAGCGCAACGTCAGGCAGCGCAGCGTTGGGAAGCGCGGCGCTGTCAGACGAGGGCAGCGTGACGTCAGACGCGTCGGCAGAACAGAGCGGCGCTGTGGGTCCCTCTGAGGGGGGAAGCAAGCAACGACGGTTGCCAGGTCCCTGAGCTGGTCCATCATGACCTGTAGTCCCTGACCCCACCGTCCGTACTGGGAATCACACACGGGCTTCCACTGGTCGCGGACGCCAGGGGCCATCCGGGCTAACATGACCTTCCACTCCTTCTCCAGCTCCCGCAGCGCTTGAACCCGTGATCCGTCACGTCTCCTCAGGGCATCGATCAGGTGCCTCACCCGTTCGAGATCACCGGGGCCCAGGTCGGCTAACCGGTGATCCCTCACCTCCAGCGTCAATTGGTCCACCAGAGCAAGGTCCAACGGGGCTAGGTCCATGATGCGTCTCATGTCATTGAGAGACTGCAATATTTGCCTCCACTGGTCGAGGTCGCCGGGGTCCATCTTGGTTAGGTCGTTCTGTCACAATGGGATAGTTCGGTGGGACCCAGAACGCAGACCAAGACACAGTGGAGCGATACGTAAGGCTTTATTCAAAGCAAACACAACACACAAGGGAAAACGGGGACAGTCCAGGGGTCAGGGTACCGGGAGGTCGATCTGCGGAGTACCGGCAGGTAGTAGACTGGTGAGTAGTCCGGGACGGGGGAGGAGTCTGCGTACCGGGAGGTCGAGTAGCGACAGGTACCAGACAGACGGAAGTTCAGGGATGAGTCAGAAGTCTCGATACCGGGAGGTCGAGTAGCGACAGGTATCAGACAAGTAATTATAATTACCGGGGCGCTCGTATGAACCAGAGTAACGCAAGACCGGCGGGTGACACGGGGTAGGTACAGGAACTGGATCTCCGGGACATCAGCGGCGATGTCCGTCCAGAATGTCCGACGTAACATGAACAACGTGCAGTACGACGTAACGACCTAACACTGGGGTAAAGGATAGTCAGAGTATATATACCCCAGGTGAGGTCTTTAGCAATTAGACAAGGTAATAGCTGACAAGTGTGTGTGTGTGTAAGCCGCCAGCGCACGTGGCTTGGCCACGCCCCCTGCCAGCCACCGTAACCGTGACATTCTCATGTACATGCAGTTAACACGTGATGCAACCTCTGCCTTGCCATCCTCCCTCGATCCTTGTGAACCCATATTTATTATTATTATTTTTAAATATTTTTATTATAATTTGTTGTGAGCATTAATAAAATAATGCTGTTCATCGACTTCAGCTCAGCATTCAACACCATCATCCCCTCCAAACTCATCCGAAAACTTGGTGACCTTATGGAAACCAAGAATCTTAACATTAACCCCTCTTTTTGTAACTGGTTATTGGGCTTCCTAACCAACTGACCCCAGTCAGTCA
>JANIIK010001656.1:7500-49146 GCA_027704905.1 Muraenolepis orangiensis | reverse complement strand
ACCTCGACCAGTGGAGGCAAATATTGCAGTCTCTCAATGACATGAGACGCATCATGGACCTTGCCCCGTTGGACCTTGCTCTAGTGGACCAATTGACGCTGGAGGTGAGGGATCACCGGTTAGCCGACCTGGGCCCCGGTGATCTCGAACGGGTGAGGCACCTGATCGATGCCCTGAGGAGACGTGACGGATCACGGGTTCAAGCGCTGCGGGAGCTGGAGAAGGAGTGGAAGGTCATGTTAGCCCGGATGGCCCCTGGCGTCCGCGACCAGTGGAAGCCCGTGTGTGATTCCCAGTACGGACGGTGGGGTCAGGGACTACAGGTCATGATGGACCAGCTCAGGGACCTGGCAACCGTCGTTGCTTGCTTCCCCCCTCAGAGGGACCCACAGCGCCGCTCTGTTCTGCCGACGCGTCTGACGTCACGCTGCCCTCGTCTGACAGCGCCGCGCTTCCCAACGCTGCGCTGCCTGACGTTGCGCTGCCCGACGTTGCGCTGCCCGACGTTGCGCTTCCCCTGTCTGCCGAAGCTGCTGACGTCACGCTGTCTCCGTCTGACAGCGCCGTTTCCCCCACGTCTGACAGCGCCGCACTGCCCGACGCTGCGCTGCCCGACGATGCGCTCCCCCTGTCTGCCGACGCTGCCGACGCCGCGCCGTACCCGCCTGAAGACGTCGCGCTGCTCACGTCCGCCGACGCTGACGACGTCGTTATTCCCCCGTGCAAGATATACTGAGCAAAAGAGGCACGAATTAAACTTTTTTATTCGATATTATTGTTTTCTCTTTCTTCTTTTCATATATGTTATGTTATGTATATGTTAAATCTGGATGCTTAGTCAGCGAGGGCCTGCAGACATTGATGAGTAAATCACGTGTGTGTGTGTGTATGTTTGTGTGTGTGTGTGTGTGTGTGCCTACCTGTAAAGGGTGTAACCCGAAAAACAAACCAGGAAACAACACAAGAATCCAACCCAACAAGACTTTGTGTGAGCGTGTGTCTGTGTGTGTGCGCTTGTATCTGTTTGTGTGTGTGTGTGTGTGTGTGTGCATGCGTGCGTAAGTGCGTGCGTAAGTGCGTGTGTTCGCCTGTATTTGTGTAGGTGTATCTGTGTATGTGTGTCTGTCTGTCTGTCTGTCTCTGTCTATCTGTGCTTGTGTGTGTGTGTGTACGTTTGTCTGTGTGTGTGTCTGTGTGTTTTTGTGTCTGTGTGTGTGTGAGTGTGTGTGTGTGTGTCTGTGTGTGTAACTGTATTTGTTTATCTGTATCTGGGTGTGTCTGTGTATCTGTCTGTGTTTGTGTGTGTGTGTGTGTGTGTGTGTGTGTGTGTGTGTGTGTGTGTGTGTGTGTGTGTGTGCCTGCTGCCTGTAAAGGGTGTAACCCGAAAAACCAACAAGGAAACAACACAAGAAGAATCCAACCCAACAAGACTATGAACCATTTTAAAGGAACTTCTCAGGAGATGCAGTCAGTAATCAATAGTCTATGAATTAATCAAAGTATCGTCAGAGACTGTGTATATCTGAGCTTCTAGTCCTCAGAGCTCTCTGTCTATGGTTCATATTTTAATAAGGTTATTATAGTTCATGACTGACTGAAGTCATGGAACAACAGCCTAGAAGAGGTTAGTCTGAAAGGAACTGAACTGGGAGGGGAACTGGACCAACTGGTTCATCATGCTTTGATACCGAGTCAGAGATACTGTAGTCAACTCTGATCTGTGATGGATCATCAATATATATCACTAATATATCATCATATATCACTTTATTACAGCAGGAAGAAGACTAAGATACTGTAGTCAACTCTGATCTGTGATGTATCATCAATATATATCACTAATATATCATCATATATCACTTTATTACAGCAGGAAGAAGACTAAGATACTGTAGTATGTAGTCAGTACAGGAAGTACTCAGTACATGCTGTATAATAGGTCCATTGTCAGTACATGTAGTCAGTATAATAGGTATATAGTCAGTACTTGTAGTTGGTATAATAGGTACATTCTCAGTACATGTAGTCAGTATAATAGGTTCATTGTCAGTACCTTTACTCAGTATAATAGGTATATTCTCAGTACATGTACTCAGTAGAATAGGTACATTCTTGTCACGGTCCAACCCAGCTCTTTCCGCTCCTAGTCCTGGATTTCGGACTCCGTTCCGAAATGCCACTCCGTGTTTTCCCTGTCAGCCGTTTCACACTGAACTCACCTGTTGTCAATCGCTCCTCATTGACCAAGCTGTATTCAAGCCATGTCTGTTGTGTAACTCAATGCTGGATTATCACCCGGATTTTTCCGAAAGCATCACGTTTGTATCAAGTTAAGTTCATTGTGTTCTGTCTATTGATCCGTCTGGAGCCATCTTATTAGGCATTTACCACCTCTAGCTGTCTTCTTGTCAATATTATATTACTAAAAAATACAAACAATTTAAAATGTAACAGACGTACGATCAGATGCAGTTGTACCGTTATTTAGTTTTTACTTTTCTAACAATAAGTGGTTCTAATCATTGACTTTAGATTAGTCTTCACCAGAGTCAGGATAAAGGACACTACTGCTGGTCAGTGCGCTGTTGAGTTGGACACTACTAACGTTAAGCGTTTACAGGAGTCACAGCTTTTCCTACTTCTCTCATCCATAACCAAATGTAACGTTAACTTAACCCCACAGAGCATATTCAGTTTGTCACTGGATTCATCTTAAAGAGGGCGGTTGAATGTGTTTACAGTTGCCTGTTATACCTGATATGCCTGGGAGGTTCCCAACCACCCTGGGCTCCATCTCTTCTCCCCCTACCGTCCGGTCGTCGGTTCTGCAGCATCCATACAACGACTACCAGGTTCAAGGATAGTTTTTATCCACAGGCAGTGACCTACTGAACTGCTAGGAGTGCTGCCACTATCATAACATTGTCATTAACATTACACTGTCATACTTTGCTGGACTCATTACAGTTACTGCACTGTTCTGCACTGAATTCATGATGCTGCTGCACTACTGGCACTTTAAAATGCTTTTTAAATGTTTTTTTGCACAATTCAACAAACACTCCATCAGTAACTTTATTGTTTTTATTGTCATTTTAATTGTGTACAATATTGTTACAGTACAGTGTAAGTATAGTACATAGTATAGTATATTGTGTTAAATTGTAGGATAAATTAAAACTGCAGGAGGGAATGGGGAGTAAGCATTCAATTCTACTTGTTGCATATGGAAAATAAAAATCTTCAATATTGAACCTTGAATGAAGGAGCAGGTAGGGGTCAGAGGTCATTAAGGAGCAGGTAGGGGTCAGAGTTCATTAAGGAGCAGGTAGGGGTCAGAGTTCATTAACGAGCAGCTAGGGGTCAGAGGTCATTAAGGTGCAGGTAGGGGTCAGAGTTCATTAAGGAGCAGATAGGGGTTAGGGCTCATTAAGGAGCAGGTAGGGGTCAGAGGTCATTAAGGAGCAGGTAGGGGTTAGGGCTCATTAAGGAGCAGGTAGGGGTCAGAGGTCATTAAGGAGCAGGTAGGGGTCAAAGGTCAAAAAGGAGCAGGTAGGGATTACAGGTCCTTAATAAGCAGGTAGGGGATAGAGGTCATTAAGGAACAGGAAGGACTTAGAGGTCATAAAGGAGCAGGAGGGGTTAGAGGTCATTAAGGAGCAGGTAGGGGTCAAAGGTCAAAAAGGAGCAGGTAGGGATTACAGGTCCTTAATAAGCAGGTAGGGGATAGAGGTCATTAAGGAACAGGAAGGACTTAGAGGTCATAAAGGTGCAGGTAGGGGTTAGAGGTCATTAAGGAGCAGGTAGGGGTAAGAGGTCATTAGGAGAATGTAGAGGTCAGAGGTCATTAAGGAGCAGGTAGGGGTCATTAAGGAGCAGGTAGGAGTCAGAGGTCATTAAGGAGCAGGTAGGGGTCAGAGGTCATTAAGGAGCAGGTAGGGGTCAGAGTTCATTAAGGAGCAGGTAGGGGTTAGGGTCATTAAGGAGCAGGTAGGGGTGTGTGTGTGTGTGTGCTCTATGTGTGTTGCTACAAGCGACACAGAGACACTGAGGAACCATAACCCCCAAACCAGATCCCAAACGCAGGGAGGAGGTCCTCCTGGGTGAATGTGGACTGGAAGGTGTGGATGAGTGTCAGTGTGTCTGAGGACCCTCCTCCATCTGGGGACACTCTGTAGAAGGACAGAGAGCCAGCAGGCCGGTCCACATACACTCCTACTCTGTTAGAGGGGCGGAGACCTATGCATGTTTTACTACCGTTGTACCAGACAGAGTAACCATCATCAGAACAATAAAGACTCCAGGACTTGTTGTTGGATCCAAGCAAGCTGAAATGACCCCTTCCTCTCCTAGTGATTCCTCTGTGTGTCACTCCTATACCAACAACACCTCCTTTCCTCTCCATATCCGCCTCCCAGTAACAGCGGTCAGTCAGACCCTCTCTACACAACACCTGGGTAGAGGAGTCAAATCTCTCCAGGTGATCAGGATACGACTCCTCCTCTCTAACCCTCGTCACCTTCCTGTTGTCCTCAGACAGAGAGAGTCCTCTGTGGGCTGTGTTTGGGTCCAGTGTGAGTTCACACTCATCTGATGGGAGAGAGAACCAAAGACATGATGAGTCTACACAGAAATACTCCTGATGAGGTCATCAAGATATGAGCCGTTTGGAGTCAGTTCAATAAACCCTTTAGAAATGGGTGGAGCCGTGAATAACCACTGAGGAAGAAAAAGTACTTGATTGGAAAGTACTCTCTTGATTTATAGATAGGACATCATTAAACGCTAGCAGTTGCCAACATTAACCTTGGATAACTACAATTGTGACTTTGATAGGAGAGGTGTTTCTAAGAATTGGTTGCCTAGTTTCCTAGGACCTAAAGTATGATGAAAATATAAATTATTATATATTATTTATATAATTATAATAGATTAATTATAATATATTAATATTTATATATTTGATTTATTAATATAAACATTATATAGTGATAAATATTATTATATAAAATATAATTATTCACATATATTATAAGATATATTTTAGATCATGTTCTGAATATAAAATACACATACAAGTATGATTAACAGCATCCTGATTATGATTGTCTAATAATAATAACACTCATAATACTCATCATTAATAAATAATATTGTTACAGTAATAATATGTTGCATTTTACAGAAGAAGGATTCATTGTGATGGTTATGCATTATGTAAAAGATACCAACCATCATGTAGCTCATCAATATATTAATATATTGATGAGGATACATGATGTCCACCATCATGTTCATTCCCAGTAGGACGTCACCTCCTGCTGTGTGGATGGACTTTCAATCTGAGGAGTTAGTGTGTTGTTGTGATGAATCAAACTAAACAAACTTACACATCTTTAGAGTCGACCTCAGGACAGGCAGCTTCTTCATCTCCATGTCCAGTGTCTCCTTCAGCTGATCCAGGGATCTCCTCAAGGTCCCTGCGTGTGAGTCTATCTTCCCCAGCTGGGCCTTCCTCAGCTCATATTCCTCCTTCAGACGTACAACAGGATGGGACCTCTGGTCCCCCTCTTCTCTTGGTTCAACACAAGGCTGCTCTTTGACCGGTACGGACCGTCTAAACTCGTCCACCATCTCCGATAAGAGGGTATTGACCCGTAGATCGGGTCTTGTGCGGAACAGCTCGTTGCAAAGAGGACATTTGAACTGGACATTGACCTCCCAGAACGTGGTGATACAGGCTCTACAGAAGTTGTGTCCACATGATGTGGAAACTGGACTCTTGAACACATCCAGACAGACGGAACAGGAAATGTTCTCCTCAGACCAGGAATATTTAGCAGAGGCCATTCCTAGAACACATTGTTGAATCAAGTTAGAAAACAACCTATTTAAGTGTTAAAGTGTAATGTAAAGAGAGAGAGAGAGAGAGAGAGAGAGAGAGAGAGAGAGAGAGAGAGAGAGAGAGAGAGAGAGAGAGAGAAGAGAGAGAGAGAGAGAGAGAGAGAGAGCGAAAGACAGTGAGAGAGAGAGAAAAAGAGAGAGAGAGTAGTACTACTAATACTACCACTACTACAACTACTACTACTACTGATACTACTACTACTACTACTATTACTTATAATACTACTACTACAACTCATACTAATACTACTACTACTACTACCACTACAACCATCCACTACTTCTACTACTACTACTACTACTAATACAACAGCTACTAATACTACTACTACTACACTACTACTACTACTACTACTACATCAACTACTACTACTTTTACAACTACTACTACTACTACTACCACTACCACTACTAATACAACAACTACTACTACGATTACTACTACAATTACTACTACTTTTACTATCACTACTAATACAACTACTACTAATATTAATAATACTACTACTACTATTAAAACTACTACTACTATTAAAACTACTACTACTTTTACAACTTTTATTACTACCATCCACTACTTCTACTACTACTACTACTCCACTACCACTACTAATACAACAACTAATAATACTACTACTACTACTATACCTACTACTACTACATATACTAATGACTACTACTAATAATAATAACACTACTAATATTAATACTACTACTACTACTACTACTCACAGCTACTACTACTACTCCACTACTACTACTACTATTACAACCTCTACTATTACAACTACTACTACTACAATCCACTACTACTACCACTACTACTACTACTACTACTGATTCTACTACTACTACCAACAAATATTACTACTACTACAACTACTACTACTACTCGAATTCTACTACTACCACTATTACTAAAAAAAACGATCTTTTAAAAACGTATTAAAGTGTTTAGACAACAGTTTAAACAGGTTCTAAAGTCCCTATATGTGTATATATCTCTATCTATATGAGTGATGGAGTAGCGTAGGGCTTGATATAAACATATAATACACATCTAATACTACATGAACTTAACAATGGTCCACCATCAAAGTGTGTCCGTTGGAACAGGCTCCCTGGTGCAGAACTAACTCTTTGAAGCCCTTGGTCAACACTCACTACTCACCTTAGAACGCTGTCCACCGCTTAGTTGGACAAAAGCTGTGATGAGGGTTGTTTAACTCAGCGCTTTGTTGCCTAAGACACGAAAAGACACGTCATACTTATTTATCGAGTTGACACACTCACACACGCACACACACACACACACACACACACACACATACACACACACACACACACACACACACACACACAGAGCAACTGTAATAATACTTAGTATACAAAACTACTATTACTACTACTACTTATACTACTACTAACTATTACTACTATTATTATTACAACTACTACTACTACTACTACAATCCACTACAACTATTACTACTAACAACTATTACTACAAATACAACTACTACTACTACTACTACTAACGACTACTACTACTACAACTACTACTACTACTACTACTACTACTACTACCATCCACTACTTATACTACTACTACTACTACAAACACTACTAATATTAATACTACTACTCCTACTCACAGCTACTACTACTACTACGACTACTATTCCACTACGACTACTACTACTACTACTACTACTATTACTACTATTACTACTACTACTACTACTAACACTACTGATACTACTACTACTACAACTACTCAACCACTACTACAAATACTTATTCTACTACTACAACTACTACTAATTACTACTTATAATACTACTAATACAACTAACTACTACTACTACTACTTATAATACAATCCACTACTACTACTACTATTACTACTACTACTACTACCACCACTACTGATACTACTAACAACTACTACTACTACTACTCAAATTATACTACTACCACTACTACAAAAAAAACGATCTTTAAAAACGTATTAAAGTGTTTAGACAACAGTTTAAACTGGTTCTAATGTCCCTATATGTGTATATATCTCTATCTATATGAGTGATGGAGTAGCGTAGGGCTTAATATAAACATATAATACACATCTAATACTACATGAACTTAACAATGGTCCACCATCAAAGTGTGTTCGTTGGAACAGGCTCTCTGGTGCAGAACTAACTCTTTGAAGGAGTATGGCGCCGTACGAGATGGCTGCCGTGTCGCGAGCTCCCGCACGACGACGCAGTTTTTTGTTATTTATTCTTTTTATCGCAACTATTTTAGTTCAGGATGTTAGCAGCAAGTTCACTTATAACTTCTGCACACTTCGGGAGATCAGATCGACAGTCGCTCGCCGCCTACCGGAGTTTTTTCATTCTTTCGACTCGGACGTCCCGCCCGAAGTCACAGCTGGATTATCTCCGTCCATTTTGGGCACGATTACGCGCAAGCGTCGCCGGAGGAAGCGAGGAAGCGAGCCGGCGTGCTAGTCAGGCTGAGACGTCGATCCGATCGCCCCCCACTACCCACCATTCTACTGGCTAATGTACAATCTCTGGACAATAAGTTAAGCGAACTACAGGCTCGTATTCAATTCCACCGAGAAACTAGGGACAATTGTATTATCTGCCTTACGGAGACATGGATGTCGGAGGGGGTTACCGACGCAGCTATCGAGCCGACGGGATTTTCCGTACACCGGGCGGACAGAACAAAGGCTCTCTCCGGTAAAGATCGCGGAGGGGGGGTATGTCTCATGATAAACAGATCTTGGTGCAACCAAAGTCATGTACATCCCCTCAAGTCCTTCTGTTCCCCGGACCTGGAGTACCTGATGCTTATGTGCCGTCCATACTGGCTACCTCGGGAGTTTACAGCGGTAACCGTGACCGCTGTTTACATTCCCCCACAAGCCAACACGGACACAGCGCTGAAGGAACTGTACGGGGCTATCAGCGAACAGGAGTCGGCACACCCCGAGGCTGCTCTCATCGTGGCGGGGGACTTCAACAAGGCGAACCTGAAGAAGGTTCTCCCGAAGTTCTACCAACACATAAAGAGCAACACACGGGGCGAGCGGATCCTCGACCACTGCTACACTCCCTTCCGTGATGGCTACAAGGCCCTCCTCCGCCCACCGTTCGGCAAATCAGATCACCGCTCTATCCAGCTACTCCCCGCCTATAGGCAGAGACTGAAGCAGCAACCGATCGCTGTGAGGGAGGTCCAATGCTGGTCGGACCAATCAGATTCTACGCTGCAGGATTGTTTTGATCACGCTGACTGGCACATGTTCCGCGTTGCCTCGGACAATAACATCAACGAGTACGCGTCGTCGGTCACCGGGTTCATCAAGAAGTGCATAGATGACGTTGTTCCGACCAAGTCGGTTCGGATATATCCCAACCAGAAACCGTGGATTAACGGCGATGTTCGCGCTGCCCTACATGCGCGTAACGCCGCCTTTGGTTCCGGGAATACGGAGGAATATACGAGAGCCCGTTACGACCTCCGTAAGACCATCGTCACTGCCAAGCGGGAGTATAAGGACAGAGTGGAAGATAAATTCAAGAAACACGATGCGAGGGGTATGTGGCAGGGGCTGCAGAAGATAACGAACTTCAGAGGGAGAACCAGTTGTGTAGAGAACTCCTCTACCTCCCTCCCAGGAGAGCTAAATACATTTTTTGCTCGGTTCGACGTAAACTGCAGCCCGCCGAAGCCAGCACCGACTGGGGAGACCAGCCAGCTGCGCATCTCGGAGGCGGATGTGCGCCGCACCTTTAAGCGGCTGAACATCCGTAAGGCGGCAGGCCCCGACGACATCCCGGGCCGCGTCCTCAGAGCATGCGCAGACCAGTTGGCAGGAGTCTTTGCAGACATCTTCAACCTCTCCCTGTCCCAGGCTGTTGTCCCCGCGGTCTTCAAGATATCCACCATCGTGCCTGTCCCTAAACAAACCAAGGTAACATGCCTGAATGACTACAGACCTGTGGCCCTCACCTCGATCGTTAGCAAATGCTTCGAGAGGTTGGTCAAGGACTTTATTTGCTCCGTGTTACCTACCACGCTGGACCCATGGCAATTTGCATATCGTCAAAATAGATCCACGGACGACGCAATTGCCATGGCCCTCCACACTGCCCTTTCCCACCTGGAGGGGAAGAACTGTTATGTGCGAATGCTGTTTGTGGACTACAGCTCAGCATTCAACACAATAGTTCCTGCCAAGCTCGACACCAAGCTGAGAGGTCTAGGCGTACCCCCATCCATGTGCAGCTGGATACTGAACCTCCTGTCGGACCGCCGCCAGGTGGTGAGGATGGGCAGCACCACATCAGAGCCACTGACCCTCAACACGGGAGCCCCCCAGGGATGCGTGCTGAGCCCTCTCCTCTACTCCCTCTACACCCACGACTGCATGGCTATGCACAGCTCCAACGTCATCGTCAAGTTTGCTGACGACACGACAGTGATGGGCCTGATCGCCGGCGACGACGAGACAGCCTACAGGGAGGAGGTCGGATCGCTGGAGCAGTGGTGCCAGGAGAACAGCCTCGCCCTCAACGTCAAGAAGACCAAGGAGCTGATCGTGGACTTCAGGAGGCAGAGGGGAGAGCACAGCCCTATCACCATCGACGGCGTTGCAGTAGAGAGGGTCAGCAGCTTCAAGTTCCTCGGCGTGCACATCTCCGAGGACCTCACATGGTCCACGCACACCACACACGTGGTGAAAAAGGCCCAACAACGCCTGTATTTTCTCAGGCGTCTGAAGAAATTCAGCATGGGCCCCCGCATCCTGAGAACATTCTACAACGGCACCATCGAGAGTGTTCTGACAGGGTGTATCACCGCCTGGTACGGGAACTGCACGGCACTCGAGCGCAGAGCGCTTCAAAGGGTGGTGCGGACGGCCCAGTATATTGTTGGAGGTGAGCTCCCCTCCCTCCTGGACATTTACAACCAGCGGTGAGTGGCCAAGGCCAAAAGAATTATAAAAGACATTGCCCACCCTAGCCACGAACTTTACTCACTATTACCGTCAGGCAGGCGATACCACAGTATCAAGTGTCGTACAAATAGGCTTAGAGATAGCTTCCACAGTCAGGCCATCAGGCTGCTGAACAAGGGTGTATAACATATAACAATGTATATTTTATTACATTGATTTATATATATATATTGCACTTTTCTGTGCTGATTTTTGCATTTTATAAATTGCATTTTTTTATTTTTATTATATTCTTTATTCTATTTTTTATTCTATTTTTATCTATTTTTATTTTATCTTATTTTATTTTATAACTGCTGTCTGTCGTCGGGTATTGCACACAAGATTTTCACATCACTGCTTTATACTAAACTGTAAACTGTGAAGTGACAATAAACTTGACTTGACTTGACTTGACTTGAAGCCCTTGGTCAACACTCACTACTCACCTTAGAACGCTGTCCACCGCTTAGTTGGACAAAGGCTGGTGTCCTTTCAACTGTTCTCTCCTCGTCGCGTCTCAAAGAGGAACTGTTATCTCCGCGTCGCGTCTTGCCTTTTATACTCCGCTAAGCTTTGTGACGTCATGGGGGGCGGGGCCACGCGATGACGTCACTTCAGGGCAAACGTAGATGTGTATTATATGTTTATATCAAGCCCTAAGCTACTCCATCACTCATATAGATAGAGATATATACACATATAGGAACATTACAACCACTTTAAACTGTTGTCTAAACACTTTAATACGTTTTTAAAAGATCGTTTTTTTTAGTAGTAGTGGTAGTAGTAGAATATAGATAGGGATATATACACATATAGTGTAGTGCCGAAAGACGGGAGTCGGAGGCGGTGTGTCAAAAGAGATACTTGTGGTTTTATTAGCCATACAAACACACACAGTAGCAACAAGCAAGCTAACCGGAAGAAGAACAAGTCCGGTGCTCAAACAGTCCGTGCGGGAACACGCCCCCCAACCATAGTTCCCCAGGTGAATTATGTAACTCACCATAATAGGAACATTACAACCACTTTAAACTGTTGTCTAAACACTTTAATACGTTTTTAAAAGATCTTTTTTTTTAGTAGTATGGTAGTAGTAGAATTTGAGTAGTAGTAATAGTAGTTGTAGTAGTAGTAATAGTTGTTAGTAGTAGTAGTATCAGTAGTGTTAGTAGTAGTAGTAGTAGTAGTAGTAATCGTCGTTGTTGTAATTGTAGTAGTGGTAGTAGTGGTAGTAGTAGTGGATTGTAGTAGTAGTAGTAGTAGTAGTAGTAGTTGTGATAGTAGTAGTAGTAGTAGTAGTAGTAGTGGAATAGTAGTAGTAGTAGCTGTGAGTAGTAGTAGTAGTAGCTGTTAATAGTAGTAGTAGTAGTATTACTATTAGTAGTGTTAGTAGTAGTAGTATTAGTAGTAGTCATTAGTATATATAGTAGGTGTAGTAGTAGTAGTAGTATTATATGTTCTACCAGTCGGTGGTAGCCAGTGCCATCTTCTCCGGTGTCGTGTGCTGGGGAAGCAGGTTGAGGTCAGCAGATGCCAACAAGATCAGCAGGATTGTCAGGAAGGCTGGTGCTGTCCTGGGGGTCCAGCTGGACTCCTTGTTGGTGGTGTCTGAGAGAAGGATGCTGCGCAAGCTGCGTAGTATCCTTGACAACAACTCTCACCCTCTCCATCAGGTGCTGACCTCATACAGAAGCACCTTCAGCAACAGACTCATTCCACCCAGGTGCACCACAGAACGGCACAGGAAGTCCTTTCTTCCTGTGGCCATCAGTCTCTATAATTCCTCTACCTCGGGTCGTGAGAGGGACAGTGGAGACTCAGTGACCTGAGGCCAACACACTGTAAATCCTTTCACTGTCATTTTGCACTGTAAATTCTATTTCACTTTTCACTTTTCACATGTCACTTTTTCAGTATTCATCCAAGTTATTTATTAATATATTATTACTGCCAATTTGCACTATACGTATTGTTGTGTATTGTATATACCTACGTATTACTGTAATAATACTGTAAATTGTGGAATTCATCTATTCATCAATCAATACATTTAGATTTCATGTAGTTATTTTAGTTATATTTTGTTTATACTAGTTTTGTTTAGTTAGTTTGTTGTTATTTCGTTTTTAGCTTTTAGGTATTCGTATATTTTTGTGTGCATTTATTTCCCCTGTGTCAACTGTTGCACCTTAATTTCCCTCGGGATAAATAAAGTTATCTTGAATCTTGAATCTTGATGGTCTTATGGGTTCTAGCGGAGTTCATCCACAATGTGGGATGGCGGGATGATGAGATCAGCATCAACCAGACTATAGGAACGCTGTGGAGATAGCCCAGCATCAACCAGACTATAGGAACGCTGTGGAGATAGCCCAGCATCAACCAGACTATAGGAACGCTGTGGAGATAGCCCAGCATCAACCAGACTATAGGAACGCTGTGGAGATAGCCCAGCATCAACCAGACTATAGGAACGCTGTGGAGATAGCCCAGCATCAACCAGACTATAGGAACGCTGTGGAGATAGCCCAGCATCAACCAGACTATAGGAACGCTGTGGAGATAGCCCAGCATCAACCAGACTATAGGAACGCTGTGGAGATAGCCCAGCATCAACCAGACTATAGGAACGCTGTGGAGATAGCCCAGCATCAACCAGACTATAGGAACGCTGTGGAGATAGCCCAGCATCAACCAGACTATAGGAACGCTGTGGAGATAGCCCAGCATCAACCAGACTATAGGAACGCTGTGGAGATAGCCCAGCATCAACCAGACTATAGGAACGCTGTGGAGATAGCCCAGCATCAACCAGACTATAGGAACGCTGTGGAGATAGCCCAGCATCAACCAGACTATAGGAACGCTGTGGAGATAGCCCAGCATCAACCAGACTATAGGAACGCTGTGGAGATAGCCCAGCATCAACCAGACTATAGGAACGCTGTGGAGATAGCCCAGCATCAACCAGACTATAGGAACGCTGTGGAGATAGCCCAGCATCAACCAGACTATAGGAACGCTGTGGAGATAGCCCAGCATCAACCAGACTATAGGAACGCTGTGGAGATAGCCCAGCATCAACCAGACTATAGGAACGCTGTGGAGATAGCCCAGCATCAACCAGACTATAGGAACGCTGTGGAGATAGCCCAGCATCAACCAGACTATAGGAACGCTGTGGAGATAGCCCAGCATCAACCAGACTATAGGAACGCTGTGGAGATAGCCCAGCATCAACCAGACTATAGGAACGCTGTGGAGATAGCCCAGCATCAACCAGACTATAGGAACGCTGTGGAGATAGCCCAGCATCAACCAGACTATAGGAACGCTGTGGAGATAGCCCAGCATCAACCAGACTATAGGAACGCTGTGGAGATAGCCCAGCATCAACCAGACTATAGGAACGCTGTGGAGATAGCCCAGCATCAACCAGACTATAGGAACGCTGTGGAGATAGCCCAGCATCAACCAGACTATAGGAACGCTGTGGAGATAGCCCAGCATCAACCAGACTATAGGAACGCTGTGGAGATAGCCCAGCATCAACCAGACTATAGGAACGCTGTGGAGATAGCCCAGCATCAACCAGACTATAGGAACGCTGTGGAGATAGCCCAGCATCAACCAGACTATAGGAACGCTGTGGAGATAGCCCAGCATCAACCAGACTATAGGAACGCTGTGGAGATAGCCCAGCATCAACCAGACTATAGGAACGCTGTGGAGATAGCCCAGCATCAACCAGACTATAGGAACGCTGTGGAGATAGCCCAGCATCAACCAGACTATAGGAACGCTGTGGAGATAGCCCAGCATCAACCAGACTATAGGAACGCTGTGGAGATAGCCCAGCATCAACCAGACTATAGGAACGCTGTGGAGATAGCCCAGCATCAACCAGACTATAGGAACGCTGTGGAGATAGCCCAGCATCAACCAGACTATAGGAACGCTGTGGAGATAGCCCAGCATCAACCAGACTATAGGAACGCTGTGGAGATAGCCCAGCATCAACCAGACTATAGGAACGCTGTGGAGATAGCCCAGCATCAACCAGACTATAGGAACGCTGTGGAGATAGCCCAGCATCAACCAGACTATAGGAACGCTGTGGAGATAGCCCAGCATCAACCAGACTATAGGAACGCTGTGGAGATAGCCCAGCATCAACCAGACTATAGGAACGCTGTGGAGATAGCCCAGCAGCCATAGTTCAACTCTACTAGAAAACCATCGTCCGTCTGACAAGAGGACTTGTTGGACACACACACACACGCACACACACACACACACACACACACACACACACACACACACACACACACACACACACACACACACACACACACACACACACACACAAGCCCACATCCATATTCCTCCAACTAAAGTAGTGGGTGTCTCTCTCCGCCCCCCGCTGCTCCTCCCGGTCTCACACACACACCTCCCTCCCCTCTCCCCCCTCTCCTCCCACTCCCGTTCTAACTCTCGCCATATAGTTATAGATATATCTATATACCTATATCTATGTATATATATATACATATATATATATATACATAGATAGATATGTATATATCTATATATATGTGTTTCCCTGTGTGTGTATCCCTTTGCGTGTGTGTGTGTGTTGTAATGGAAAAATCATATGTTGTCTCTTCTATCAGTGTTCTCTGTTTATTGACCTCAGGGTTCTAGTAGAGAATGCAAATGTAGTTCTCCCTATCACCCTTTTGTCCTATTGTCCTGAGGGGTCTGGTCCTTATCCTTATCCTTATCCTTATCCTTATCCTGCTTGACCAACTATAATGTTTATCTCACAGCGGGGGACAGTGGCTATTGCAGCCTACAGCTGTTGAAGGGGGGTTGGCATACAACTATTGAGCTGGATCAAAGGCTTGGCCGCTCCTGGTTCAACACCTCTGGCTTCCTCTGCCTGCATGAGAGTTCCTCTGTTCCCGTGCTGGAGATGGGGGTGGTGGAGCCAGGTGGAGATGGGGGTGGTGGAGCCAGGTGGAGATGGGGGTGGTGGAGCCAGGTGGAGATGGGGGTGGTGGAGCCAGGTGGTCAAGACTTGCATCATTGGGGTGAAAGACAGTGTCCTAGGGGCAGTCCTAAGGAGGGATAAATACTGAGTGTTGCCAGCATTACGGCGGATTTCCTTATTCTCAACCATAGGATCTGGGACCTCCTGACAAAGCTTTGTCTGTATGTTTGTCTGTATGTTTGTCTGACTGACTGTCTATATGTCTGTTTTGCTACTTGACTACTTGACTACTTGACTACTTGACCACTTGACTACTTGTCTACTTGTCTATTTGGATATGTTCATTGTGTTCTGCTTGCTTGATAAATCTTCAAACTTAATTGAGTTCATGTGTGACAGTTCTTATTGATTGGTAATTCGCCTTCTTATTCACGTAGATTTCCATCACAATTGCCATGGCAATTGCGTCGTCCGTGGATCTATTTTGACGATATGCAAATTGCCATGGGTCCAGCGTGGCAGGTAACACGGAGCAAATAAAGTCCTTGACCAACCTCTCGAAGCATTTGCTAACGATCGAGGTGAGGGCCACAGGTCTGTAGTCATTCAGGCATGTTACCTTGGTTTGTTTAGGGACAGGCACGATGGTGGATATCTTGAAGACCGCGGGGACAACAGCCTGGGACAGGGAGAGGTTGAAGATGTCTGCAAAGACTCCTGCCAACTGGTCTGCGCATGCTCTGAGGACGCGGCCCGGGATGTCGTCGGGGCCTGCCGCCTTACGGATGTTCAGCCGCTTAAAGGTGCGGCGCACATCCGCCTCCGAGATGCGCAGCTGGCTGGTCTCCTCAGTCGGTGCTGGCTTCGGCGGGCTGCCGTTTACGTCGAACCGAGCAAAAAATGTATTTAGCTCTCCTGGGAGGGAGGTAGAGGAGTTCTCTACACAACTGGTTCTCCCTCTGAAGTTCGTTATCGTCTGCAGCCCCTGCCACATACCCCTCGCATCGTGGTTCTTGAATTTATCTTCCACTCTGTCCTTATACTCCCGCTTGGCAGTGACGATGGTTTTACGGAGGTCGTAACGGGCTCTCGTATATTCCTCTGTATTCCCGGAACCAAAGGCGGCGTTACGCGCATGTAGGGCAGCGCGAACATCGCCGTTAATCCACGGTTTCTGGTTGGGATATATCCGAACCGACTTGGTCGGAACAACGTCATCTATGCACTTCTTGATGAACCCGGTGACCGACGACGCGTACTCGTTGATGTTATTGTCCGAGGCAACGCGGAACATGTGCCAGTCAGCGTGATCAAAACAATCCTGCAGCGTAGAGTCTGATTGGTCCGACCAGCATTGGACCTCCCTCACAGCGATTGGTTGCTGCTTCAGTCTCTGCCTATAGGCGGAGAGTAGCTGGATAGAGCGGTGGTCTGATTTGCCGAACGGTGGGCGGAGGAGGGCCTTGTAGCCATCACGGAAGGGAGTGTAGCAGTGGTCGAGGATCCGCTCGCCCCGTGTGTTGCTCTTTATGTGTTGGTAGAACTTCGGGAGAACCTTCTTCAGGTTCGCCTTGTTGAAGTCCCCCGCCACGATGAGAGCAGCCTCGGGGTGTGCCGACTCCTGTTCGCTGATAGCCCCGTACAGTTCCTTCAGCGCTGTGTCCGTGTTGGCTTGTGGGGGAATGTAAACAGCGGTCACGGTTACCGCTGTAAACTCCCGAGGTAGCCAGTGTGGACGGCACATAAGCATCAGGTACTCCAGGTCCGGGGAACAGAAAGACTTGAGGGGATGTATTTTGGTTGCACCAAGATCTGTTTATCATGAGACATACCCCCCCTCCGCGATCTTTACCGGAGAGAGCCTTTGTTCTGTCCGCCCGGTGTACGGAAAATCTCGTCGGCTCGATAGCTGCGTCGGTTACCCCCTCCGACATCCATGTCTCCGTAAGGCAGATGATACAGTTGTCCTTAGTTTCCCGGTGGAATTGAATACGAGCCTGTAGTTCGCTTAACTTATTGTCCAGAGACTGTACATTAGCCAGTAGAATGGTGGGTAGTGGGGGGCGATCGGATCGACGTCTCAGCCTGACTAGCACGCCGGCTCGCTTCCCTCGCTTCCTCCGGCGACGCTTGCGTGTAATCGTGCCCAAGATGGTCGGCTGTGACTTCGGGCGGGACGTCCGAGTCGAAAGAATGAAAAAACTCCGGTAGGCGGTGAGCGACTGTCGATCTGATCTCCCGAAGTGTGCAAAAGTTATAAGTGAACTTGCTGCTAATTCCTGAACTAAAATAGTTGCGATAAAAAGAATAAATAACAAAAAACTGCGTCGTCGTGCGGGAGCTCGCGACACGGCAGCCATCTCGTACGGCGCCATACTCCTCCACACTAACTCCAACACTAACATAGCCAAGTGTAGCCTACTCTAACAGAGCCAAGTGTAGCCAACTCTAACTTAGACAAGTTATCCAACACTAACTTAGCAAAGTGTAGCCAACGATAACTAAGCCAAGGGTAGCCAATGCTAACGTTGCCAAGTGTAGCCAACCCTAACATAGCCAAGTGTAGCCAACGATAACTTAGCCAAGTTTAGCCAACACTAACTTTGCCTAGAGTAGAAAACACTAGCTTAGCCAAGAGTAGCAAATGCTAACTTAGCCAAGAGCTGCCAACACTAACTTAGCCAAGGGTAGCCAATGCTAACATTGACAAGTTTAGAAAATGCTAGCGTAGCCAAGAGTAGTGTAGGAGCCATTCTTCAGTTACTTAATCTTTGAGTTTGTATCATGCAATTATTTGAATTATATATTACGAAATATGAAAATGAAAACTGATAACTTGATTGACAAGTCATGATATTATTTACACTGATTATGGTTATTGTAACTATTCTTATGATTTGTGTACTTTCCCTTTAAGAGACCTACCTGAGCTATTCGCCTGTATGGTTTACCTTGATAAGGGGTGGTGGCCTGCGTGGGAAGTGTGGACCGGAAGCAAACAGTTTTTCTACCGCACGCACGCACGCACGCACCGCAACGCAACGCACCGCATGTAGTTTTGTTTGTTATGCATCTTCGAAATAAATGATTGATTCATTGTGACGGATCAGAATCTTTATTATGTGCGCGTAGACTAAAGCTATCCGGAGTGGAAGTGGCAAATACGAAAATCATTTGTAAATTGCCACTATACTAAGTAGAAAAACTCATGCTGAAATTAAAGTCTTTCGCCTGAAAGAAGAGGACACGTTCGCTTCACCCAGGACCCAGACAGAAAGAGTGCGGCAGGATTCCAACAAGCCTAATTCTACAAGACTACGTGGTCGTGAGTAGTAGTTGCATTGCGCAACACTGAACTGCATGTGAATCCCGCGGGGATATTATAAGCCTGAATGAATGAAACTTGGATCCATTAGGACGTCATTTCAGGAGCGTCTTTTACGCGTCGACTGTGGATGACAATTGCGAGGATTCTGAATCCGTGAATTGTTGAAATTGCAGCGCTGACGCTGTCACACATTATTGTGATATTTCAACTGTAATTAAAAATAATGTCTGAAGCGGAAAAGGCCCAAGAGGCTGAGAGAGAGCTGGTGAAATTGATTGGCTCTCGCAGGGCGAAACTGGGTGTATTGACTAGGCGCAAGAATGAGTTGGAGGCGCTGTTCGACGGACTTGATGACGTAAACGTGGAAAAGGTGAATGAACAATTGCAAGCCTTTGATGTTTTAATGAATGAATTCGAGAAAATGCACCAATCTGTTCAAGCACTACTATATGAGGATGAAAAAGAGGGTGATGAACACGACTGGTATAAACCAAAGGTTCATCAATTCAATTCATTTATGGATGATGTTCGAAACAGAATAAAACCTGATTATAAAGAACAGGATCAAGTCCGACCTGAGGACAGCATCAGCAGCACATCTAAAACCACAAAATCAAGAACCTCTGCTCTGCGTATAACACTGGAAACGGAGCGGGCTGCTCTCACTGCAAAATCAGCAGCCATGAAGGAAAAGTGGAAATTAGAGGAAGAAGAGGAAAGACTGAAAAAGATGACAAAGGATCTGCATGCAAAAAAGGAACAACTTGAAATGCAAATGGCATTTGCTGAATCTGATGCTAAACTGAAAGTCCTTGATAAATACGACAAAATAAAGGAATCCCAGGCTGAGGTCAAATCATGTGAATCCCAGGCAAAGACTCCTACAGATGCCATGAATGAGTATTATGACCAAACGCAAAGAGGACAAGATCAACCCCCCCCTGACGATGACACACAACAGGCCCCCCAGCTAGGAGCTAGGTCAAGGATGCCACCTGACTACTCCATGCAAACTAAATACAGTCAACCCCTGTCACAGGCAGGTCCATATCTGCCCAGGCCATCACATGTTACCCATGTCCCAGTTGGTCCACTAGGGAGAGGTATTCAACCAGGTGCACCATCAGGGCACGATCACCAAAGTAACCAGAATGCATTAGCTACTGTCATGCACAGGCAGAGTCAAATGACAGAACTTCTTGTGCACCAACAAAGGCTGTCATTGCTACCCGCCAGGGAAATCACAACATTTGGAGGAGACCCAATGGAATATCAATCGTTCATAAGTGCTTTTGAACATGGTATCGATTCCAACACTGACATCAGTAGGGACAGATTATATTATCTGGAGCAATATACCACAGGCCAACCAAGAGAGCTGGTACGCAGCTGCCAGCACATGGATCCTGCAAGAGGATATGCTGAGGCAAGGCGACTGCTGGAACTGCACTTCGGTGATAAAATAAAAATCACAAGCGCCTACATCCAGAAGGCACTGGATTGGGCTGCTATCAAACCTGAGGATGGGGCAGCATTACAGGCGTATTCATTATTCCTCCGTGTGTGCTGCAACGCTATGCAGGCCCTACAGTACATGCATGAACTGGACAATCCATCCAACATGAGAACAGTAATTTCTAAGTTACCCTACAGGCTCAGAGATGCATGGAGATCTGTAGCATGCAGCCACTATGAACGAACCCTGGAGAGAGCAAGATTCACAAACCTGGTTGACTTTGTGGAACGGCAAGTGAGAGTTGTTCTAGACCCAGTATTTGGGAATATTCAAGAGTCTACTCCAAAAGTACAAGGCCTTAAAGCAAGGCTGGGTAACCCCCAGCATCAATACAAGTCATCCGGAAGCAAAGGCAGAAGCAGTTTTGCTACTTCAGTGACACCAGTGGAAATGGAGAAGCAAAATAAGTCAGACTGCAAAGTCAGTTCAAATGCATTTTGTAAGCCATGCTTATTTTGTACTGGAGAACACGCCATGGAGTGCTGTAAGAAGATGATGCTGAAGCCTCATAAGGAGAAGATTGAATTTCTCAGGACAAAGGGAATCTGCTTTGCATGTCTAAACAGAGGACACATGAGCAAGTTGTGTAGGAATCGCCTGACTTGTCGTTCTTGTCAGCTTAAACATCCAACTCTCCTGCACATAAATAGAACAGACAATCCCAGGAAGGAAGAGAGCACCACCACAGCTACAGCTAAAAGTGAGGAAGTTTCCAGCGCCCTGGTCTCACTGCAGGCTTGCGGGCTTACCGGGGCCGGAGGAAAGGAATGTGCTCTAGCTATTCTGCCTATCCAGGTTAAGATGGCTAAAGGAAGCAAAGTAATCAGAACATACGCGTTCCTGGATCATGGAAGCTCTGCTACCTTCTGTACCGAGAACCTGATGAAGAAGCTGGATGCCAGAGGCCAGAAAACAGAGATACTGCTCAGGACAATGGGCCAGGAACGGCCTGTGAGCAGTTACAGATTGGATGGGCTGGAAGTGAGTGATTTGGAAAGCAATAACTTCTTTGCTCTCCCTGAAGTGTACACACAGCTCGCTATACCAGTCTCACAAGAAAACATACCAACACAAGAGGGTCTAAAAGAATGGCCATATCTGAAAGATGTACCTCTGACTACTATTGAGGAGGAAGTTGGACTGTTGATCGGGATTAATGCTGTCAAAGCCATGGAGCCATGGGAAATAATTAACAGCAAAGGAAACGGGCCCTATGCAGTGAGAACCTGTCTCGGATGGGTGGTTAATGGTCCCCTGAGCGGCAGCCTGCCCATTGACAAGCAGGGTCGACCACGTACAACGTCAAACCGAGTCACCATAGCGAACCTGGAAGAACTTCTCATCAAACAGTACAACCAAGACTTCCCAGAGCGAGGCTACGATGAGAAGGCCGAGCCGTCTGCAGAGGACAAGCAATTCCTGGACATTGCAGCTAAGTCCATTACGTTGAAGGATGGTCACTACCAACTACGATTGCCATTTCGCAAAGAGGACGTGAATCTGCCAAATAATAGAAGGATGGCAGAGCAGCGAGCCACGAACCTCATTAAGAGATTCAGGAGGGACGAGGCATACTTTGCTGATTATAAAGGGTTCATGAGTGACATCCTGGATAAGGGGCACGCCGAGCGGGTGCCAGAAGGACAGCTGCACAGAGAAGATGGAAAGGTGTGGTACATACCTCACCACGGTGTGTACCACAAGAAAAAAGGGAAAATTCGCGTGGTATTCGACTGCGCTGCATTATTCCATGGGACATCTCTCAATAATGAGTTGCTACAAGGTCCCGATCTCACGAACACATTACTGGGCGTCATCCTTCGATTCCGCCAGGAACCAGTAGCCGTCATGGCAGACATTGAAGGCATGTTCCATCAAGTCCAAGTAACGAAGCAAGACGTTGATTTCCTGCGCTTCTTGTGGTGGCCCAACAACGACTTCAGCCAGCCATTAGCTGAATACAGGATGACGGTCCATCTATTTGGAGCGGTCTCGTCACCCAGCTGTGCGAACTATGCACTCAAGAGAACAGCGGATGACAATGAGGGTAAGGCTAGTGATGACGTCCTACGCACCATCCGTCGGAACTTCTACGTTGACGACTGCCTCAAGTCGGTTCCGAATGACGAGCAAGCCATCTCCCTAACTCAAGATCTCAGAGCCGTCTGTTCTACTGGTGGGTTCAGACTTACGAAGTGGATCAGTAACAGCCGTGCTGTTCTGTCTGCCATTCCAGACGAAGATAAAGCCAAGGAAGTGAAGAAGCTCGATCTCGACCGAGAAGAACTACCGGTGGAACGAGCCCTCGGAATCCAGTGGCATGTGGAAACCGACACCTTCTCCTTCAAGACTGCTACAAAGCAACAACCCTTAACCAGGAGGGGTATTCTGTCTGTGACAAATTCTGTTTACGACCCCATGGGATTCCTCGCCCCACTGGTTCTCCCAGCGAAGAGGATCATGCAAGATCTTTGCAAGATGAATTGTGGATGGGATGACAAGATCCCAGAGGCCCACGCTCGGTCATGGCAGAGATGGTTGGAGGATCTAAGCAAGCTGTCAAACCTCCACATCAGCCGTTGCCTTAAACCCAGTAATTTTGGAAAACCACACACTGCACAACTACATCACTACAGTGATGCCAGCGAACACGGGTATGGTACAGCTAGCTACCTGCGACTGACCAACCTCGAAGGTGACGTCCATATTGTCTTTGTCATGGGCAAAGCACGGGTAGCCCCACTGAAGCAGATGACCATACCCAGAATGGAGCTGGCGGCAGCAGTGGTCGCAGTCCGCATTGATAAAATGCTGAAAGAGGAACTGGAAGTGGAACTTCTGGAATCTGTCTTTTGGACTGATAGCACGTCTGTCCTCAAGTACCTCAACAACACAACCAGCCGATTCCAGACATACGTTGCAAACCGGATTTCGACCATCCGAGAACTGTCTGACCGATCACAGTGGCGCTATGTAAATACAGCAGTCAACCCTGCAGACGACGCGTCACGAGGCCTGACCATGGATTCTTTCCTCAAATCCAGTCGATGGTTGAACGGCCCAGACTTCCTACCGAGGCCTGAGAAAGACTGGCCAAAGTCCCCAGAGGAGCTGCCTCCCCTCTGTGAGGACGACCCAGAAGTTAAGAAGAGCACTATCACGTTCAGTACAGCCGTGATGGATCATGACAGTGATCCCATTGCCAAGCTTATCAAGCACTTCTCATCATGGGATAAGTTGAAGAAGGCTACAGCATGGATCTTGAAGTTCAAAGAAACACTTCAGAATCTAAGCCTCAAAAGAAAGGAGCTGCAGGCTGCAACCTGCACAAAGAATCCAGACCAGAAACCACAAGACCATCTGGATGACCAGATGAACAAGACAAGAGCTCAGCTAGGAGCTCAGAGTCTCTCAGTTGAAGATCTTGCACATGCTGAGGAGACACTTGTATGCTACGTACAGCAGCAGCATTTCCAGGATGAAATATCTGCGCTGAAGAAAGAGAATACTGTAAATAAAAGGAGCACCCTTTACAGACTGGACCCAATGCTACTGAACGGCGTGCTGAGAGTTGGAGGAAGAGTCAGTAGAATGGCGATGCCAGAGGAATCCAAGCATCCGGCTATCCTTCCTAAAACCAGCCATTTGTCCCATCTTCTACTGAGCCATATACATATGGTTGTAGGTCATTCTGGAAGAAACCACATGCTTTCAAGGCTTCGCCAGAAGTACTGGATAATGCGAGCCAACTCTGCTGCCAGGAAGATCGTCAATGACTGCGTTCTGTGTCGACGATTTAACGCCACAGTGAAAGAGCAGAAGATGGCCGACCTACCAAGGAATCGCATTTCTCCAGACTTGCCAGCATTCACGCATGTGGGAACAGATTATTTCGGGCCTATAGAGGTGAAGAGAGGGAGGAGCCTGGTCAAAAGGTACGGCGTACTCTTTACGTGCCTGGTGAGCCGTGCCGTTCATCTCGAAATGGCATACTCCTTGGATACTGACTCCTGCATATCAGCACTGCGGCGGTTCATCTGCAGAAGAGGTCAAGTTAAAGAGATGGTATCAGACAACGGAACCAATTTTGTCGGAGCTGAGCGGGAGTTGCGGGAGGCGCTTTCCAACCTGGACCACAGCAAGATCCAACATGCACTGCTCGATGAGGGAATCCAGTGGACATTCAACCCACCCACTGGCTCCCACCACGGAGGCGTTTGGGAGCGACTAATACGTTCAATAAAGAAAGTGCTGTACTCAGTACTCCGCCAGCAGACTCTGGATGACGAGAGCCTCCAAACCGCCCTATGTGAAACTGAGGCCATTCTCAACGATCGTCCTATTACCACCGTCTCAGATGACTCCAACGATCTTGAGGCTCTGACCCCGAACCATCTACTGCAGTTGAAAGGAAAACCCATTCTACCACCTGGTTTGTTTACAAAGGAGGATTCGTACTGCAGAAGGAGATGGCGGCAGGTCCAGTACATGGCCGACCTCTTCTGGAGGCGATGGAAAAAGGAGTACATCCCTCTGCTTCAAGAACGTCAGAAATGGAACCAAGTAAGGAAGAACTTAGCTCCAGGGGACGTGGTCCTCATTGTGGATGAGTCATCACCAAGAAATTCCTGGCTCATGGGCAAGGTGGAAGAGACAATGCCTGACAGCAGAGGGCATGTACGCAAGGTAAAGGTCAAGACCAAGTACAATACCCTAGAAAGGCCCATCAGCAAACTATGCTTGCTGAAAGAAGCAGATTGACTGACATTGACGAGCCCCTACTGACTTCTTCACACACTTTCGTTTTTTCTTTTTCGAGGGCAATGCCCGAACCTTTGTTTATACGCTGATGGACTACACCTTTTTTGTGGATCATACCCATTTTTTGGATTATACGCTTTTTCGTGGAACATACCCCCTTTTTGGAATATTTTGATTCCTACATGGACTATATAAAGACATGTTCAGACTCCTGTTAACATATTTGCATAGAATAATTGTCCCTTTTTGGAATAATGGACAATTAGGGGCCGGGATGTAGGAGCCATTCTTCAGTTACTTAATCTTTGAGTTTGTATCATGCAATTATTTGAATTATATATTACGAAATATGAAAATGAAAACTGATAACTTGATTGACAAGTCATGATATTATTTACACTGATTATGGTTATTGTAACTATTCTTATGATTTGTGTACTTTCCCTTTAAGAGACCTACCTGAGCTATTCACCTGTATGGTTTACCTTGATAAGGGGTGGTGGCCTGCGTGGGAAGTGTGGACCGGAAGCAAACAGTTTTTCTACCGCACGCACGCACGCACGCACCGCAACGCAACGCACCGCATGTAGTTTTGTTTGTTATGCATCTTCGAAATAAATGATTGATTCATTGTGACGGATCAGAATCTTTATTATGTGCGCGTAGACTAAAGCTATCCGGAGTGGAAGTGGCAAATACGAAAATCGTTTGTAAATTGCCACTATAAGTAGCAAATGCTAACTTAGCCAAGAGTAGCAACGCTAACTTAGCCAAGTGTATACAATGCTAACTTAGTCAAGAGTAGCAAACACTTACATGGCCAATAGTAGCCTACACTAACATAGTCAAGTGTAGCCTACTCTAACATAGCCAAGTGTAGCCAACTCTAACTTAGCGAAGTGTAGCCAACACTAACTTAGCCAAGTGTAGCCTACTCTAACATAGCCAAGAGTAGCAAACGCTAGCTTAGCCAAGAGTAGCCAACGCTAACTTAGCCAAGGGTAGTCAATGCTAACTTAGCCAAGGGTAGCCAATGCTAACGTTGCCAAGTGTAGCCAACCCTAAGATAGCCAAGTGTAGCCAACACTAACTTAGCCAAGTGTAGCCAACACTAACTTAGCCTAGAGTAGCAAACGCTAGCTTAGCCAAGAGTAGAAAATGCTAACTTAGCCAAGAGTAATAACGCTAACTTAGCCATGTGTAGCCAATGCTAACTTAGTCAGGAGTAGCAAACACACATGGCCAATAGTAGACAACACTAACATAGCCAAGTGTAGCCTACTCTAACATAGCCAAGTGTAGCCAACGCTAAGTTAGCCAAGTGTAGCCAACACTAACTTAGCCAAGTTTAGCCAACGCTAACTTAGCCAAGGGTAGCCAATGCTAACATTGCCCAGTGTAGCCAACGCTAACTTTGCCAAGAGTAGCAAACGCTAGCTTAGCCAAAAGGAGCAAATGCTAACTTAGCCAAGAATTGCAACGCTAACTTAGCCAAGTGTAGCCAATGCTAACTTAGCCAAGAGTAGCAAACACTTACATGGCCAATAGTAGCCAACACTAATATAGCCAAGTTTAGCCTACTCTAACATAGCCAAGTGTAGCCAACGCTAACTTAGCCAAGGGTAGCCAATGCTAACATTGACAAGTGTAGCCTACTCTAACATAGCCAAGTGTAGCCTACTCTAACATAGCCAAGTGTAGCCAACTCTAACTTAGCCAAGTGTAGCCAACACTAACTTAGCCAAGTGTAGCCAACGCTAACCTAGCCAAGGGTAGCCAATGCTAACGTTGCCAAGTGTAGCCAACCCTAACATAGCCAAGTGTAGCCATTGCTAACTTTGCCAAGGGTAGCCATTGCTAACATTGCCAAGTATAGCCAACGCTAACTTAGCCAAGAGTAGCAAATGCTAACTTAGCCAAGAGTAGCAACGCTAACTTAGCCAAGTGTAGCCAATGCTAACTTAGACAAGAGTAGCAAACACTTACATGGACAATAGTAGACAACACTAACATAGCCAATTGTAGCCTACTCTAACATAGCCAAGTGTAGCCAACGCTAACTTAGCCAAGTGTAGCCAACACTAACTTAGCCAAATGTAGCCAACACTAACTTAGCCAAGGGTAGCCAACACTAACTTTGCCTAGAGTAGCAAACGCTAGCTTAGCCAAGAGTAGCAAATGCTAACTTAGCCAAGAGCAGCCAACACTAACTTAGCCAAGGGTAGACAATGATAACATTGACAAGTTTAGAAAATGTTAGCTTAGCCAAGAGTAGCAAATGCTAACTTAGCCAAGAGTAGCAACGCTAACTTAGCCAAGTGTATACAATGCTAACTTAGTCAAGAGTAGCAAACACTTACATGGCCAATAGTAGTCTACACTAACATAGCCAAGTGTAGCCAACTCTAACATAGCCAAGAGTAGCAAACGCTAGCTTAGCCAAGAGTAGCCAACGCTAACTTAACCAAGTGTAGCCAATGCTAACATTGCCAAGTGTAGCCAACCCTAACATAGCCAAGTGTAGCCAACGATAACTTAGCCATGTTTAGCCAACACTAACTTTGCATAGAGTAGAAAACACTAGCTTAGCCAAGAGTAGCCAACGCTAACATAGCCAAGGGTAGCCAATGCTAACTTAGCCAAGGGTAGCCAATGCTAACGTTGCCAAGTGTAGCCAACCCTAAGATAGCCAAGTGTAGCCAACACTAACTTAGCCAAGTGTAGCCAACACTAACTTAGCCTAGAGTAGCAAACGCTAGCTTAGCCAAGAGTAGCAAATGCTAACTTAGCCAAGAGCAGCCAACACTAACTTAGCCAAGGGTAGACAATGATAACATTGACAAGTTTAGAAAATGTTAGCTTAGCCAAGAGTAGCAAATGCTAACTTAGCCAAGAGTAGCAACGCTAACTTAGCCAAGTGTATACAATGCTAACTTAGTCAAGAGTAGCAAACACTTACATGGCCAATAGTAGTCTACACTAACATAGCCAAGTGTAGCCAACTCTAACATAGCCAAGAGTAGCAAACGCTAGCTTAGCCAAGAGTAGCCAACGCTAACTTAACCAAGTGTAGCCAATGCTAACATTGCCAAGTGTAGCCAACCCTAACATAGCCAAGTGTAGCCAACGATAACTTAGCCAAGTTTAGCCAACACTAACTTTGCATAGAGTAGAAAACACTAGCTTAGCCAAGAGTAGCCAACGCTAACATAGCCAAGGGTAGCCAATGCTAACTTAGCCAAGGGTAGCCAATGCTAACGTTGCCAAGTGTAGCCAACCCTAAGATAGCCAAGTGTAGCCAACACTAACTTAGCCAAGTGTAGCCAACACTAACTTAGCCTAGAGTAGCAAACGCTAGCTTAGCCAAGAGTAGCAAATGCTAACTTAGCCAAGAGCAGCCAACACTAACTTAGCCAAGGGTAGACAATGATAACATTGACAAGTTTAGAAAATGTTAGCTTAGCCAAGAGTAGCAAATGCTAACTTAGCCAAGAGTAGCAACGCTAACTTAGCCAAGTGTATACAATGCTAACTTAGTCAAGAGTAGCAAACACTTACATGGCCAATAGTAGTCTACACTAACATAGCCAAGTGTAGCCAACTCTAACATAGCCAAGAGTAGCAAACGCTAGCTTAGCCAAGAGTAGCCAACGCTAACTTAACCAAGGGTAGCCAATGCTAACATTGCCAAGTGTAGCCAACCCTAACATAGCCAAGTGTAGCCAACGATAACTTAGCCAAGTTTAGCCAACACTAACTTTGCATAGAGTAGAAAACACTAGCTTAGCCAAGAGTAGCCAACGCTAACATAGCCAAGGGTAGCCAATGCTAACTTAGCCAAGGGTAGCCAATGCTAACGTTGCCAAGTGTAGCCAACCCTAAGATAGCCAAGTGTAGCCAACACTAACTTAGCCAAGTGTAGCCAACACTAACTTAGCCTAGAGTAGCAAACGCTAGCTTAGCCAAGAGTAGAAAATGCTAACTTAGCCAAGAGTAATAACGCTAACTTAGCCAAGTGTAGCCAATGCTAACTTAGTCAGGTGTAGCAAACACACATGGCCAATAGTAGACAACACTAACATAGCCAAGTGTAGCCTACTCTAACATAGCCAAGTGTAGCCAACGCTAAGTTAGCCAAGTGTAGCCAACACTAACTTAGCCAAGTTTAGCCAACGCTAACTTAGCCAAGGGTAGCCAATGCTAACATTGCCCAGTGTAGCCAACGCTAACTTTGCCAAGAGTAGCAAACGCTAGCTTAGCCAAAAGGAGCAAATGCTAACTTAGCCAAGAATAGCAACGCTAACTTAGCCAAGTGTAGCCAATGCTAACTTAGCCAAGAGTAGCAAACACTTACATGGCCAATAGTAGCCAACACTAATATAGCCAAGTTTAGCCTACTCTAACATAGCCAAGTGTAGCCAACGCTAACTTAGCCAAGGGTAGCCAATGCTAACATTGCCAAGTGTAGCCTACTCTAACATAGCCAAGTGTAGCCTACTCTAACATAGCCAAGTGTAGCCAACTCTAACTTAGCCAAGTGTAGCCAACACTAACTTAGCCAAGTGTAGCCAACGCTAACCTAGCCAAGGGTAGCCAATGCTAACGTTGCCAAGTGTAGCCAACCCTAACATAGCCAAGTGTAGCCAATGATAACTTAGCCAAGGGTAGCCAATGCTAACATTGCTAAGTGTAGCCAACACTAACTTAGCCAAGTTTAGCCAAAACTAACTTAGCCAAGTCTAGCCATTGCTAACTTTGCCAAGGGTAGCCATTGCTAACATTGCCAAGTATAGCCAACGCTAACTTTGCCAAGAGTAGCAAACACTAGCTTAGCCAAGAGTAGCAAATGCTAACTTAGCCAAGAGTAGCAACGCTAACTTAGCCAAGTGTAGCCAATGCTAACTTAGACAAGAGTAGCAAACACTTACATGGACAATAGTAGACAACACTAACATAGCCAATTGTAGCCTACTCTAACATAGCCAAGTGTAGCCAACGCTAACTTAGCCAAGTGTAGCCAACACTAACTTAGCCAAATGTAGCCAACACTAACTTAGCCAAGGGTAGCCAACACTAACTTTGCCTAGAGTAGCAAACGCTAGCTTAGCCAAGAGTAGCAAATGCTAACTTAGCCAAGAGCAGCCAACACTAACTTAGCCAAGGGTAGACAATGATAACATTGACAAGTTTAGAAAATGTTAGCTTAGCCAAGAGTAGCAAATGCTAACTTAGCCAAGAGTAGCAACGCTAACTTAGCCAAGTGTATACAATGCTAACTTAGTCAAGAGTAGCAAACACTTACATGGCCAATAGTAGTCTACACTAACATAGCCAAGTGTAGCCAACTCTAACATAGCCAAGAGTAGCAAACGCTAGCTTAGCCAAGAGTAGCCAACGCTAACTTAGCCAAGGGTAGCCAATGCTAACATTGTCAAGTGTAGCCAACGCTAGCTTAGCCAAGAGTAGCAAATGCTAACTTAGCCAAGAGTAGCAACGCTAACTTAGCCAAGTGTATCCAATGTTTACTTAGTCAAGAGTAGCAAACACTTACATGGCCAATAGTAGCCAACACTAACATAGCCAAGTGTAGCCTACTCTAACATAGCCAAGTGTAGCCAACTCTAACTTAGACAAGTTAGCCAACACTAACTTAGCCAAGTGTAGCCAACGATAACTAAGCCAAGGGTAGCCAATGCTAACGTTGCCAAGTGTAGCCAACCCTAACATAGCCAAGTGTAGCCAACGATAACTTAGCCAAGTTTAGCCAACACTAACTTTGCATAGAGTAGCAAACACTAGCTTAGCCAAGAGTAGCAAATGCTAACTTAGCCAAGAGCTGCCAACACTAACTTAGCCAAGGGTAGCCAATGCTAACATTGACAAGTTTAGAAAATGCTAGCTTAGCCAAGAGTAGCAAATCCTGACTTAGCCAAGAGTAGCAACGCTAACTTAGCCAAGTGTATCCAATGCTAACCTAGCCAAGGGTAGCCAATGCTAAAATTGCCAAGTGTAGCCAACACTAACTTAGCCAAGTGTAGCCAACGCTAACCTAGCCAAGGGTAGCCAATGCTAACGTTGCCAAGTGTAGCCAACCCTAACATAGCCAAGTGTAGCCAACGATAACTTAGCCAAGGGTAGCCAATGCTAACATTGCCAAGTGTAGCCAACACTATCTTAGCCAAGTTTAGCCAAAACTAACTTAGCCAAGTCTAGCCATTGCTAACTTAGCCAAGGGTAGCCATTGCTAACATTGCCAAGTATAGCCAACGCTAACTTTGCCAAGAGTAGCAAACGCTAGCTTAGCCAAGAGTAGCAAATGCTAACTTAGCCAAGAGTAGCATCGCTAACTTAGCCAAGTGTAGCCAATGCTAACTTAGACAAGAGTAGCAAACACTTACATGGACAATAGTAGACAACACTAACATAGCCAATTGTAGCCTACTCTAACATAGCCAAGTGTAGCCAACTCTAACTTAGCCAAGTGTAGCCAACACTAACTTAGCCAAGTGTAGCCTACTCTAACATAGCCAAGAGTAGCAAACGCTAGCTTAGCAAAGAGTAGCCAACGCTAACTTAGCCAAGGGTAGCCAATGCTAACATTGCCAAGTGTAGCCAACGCTAGCTTAGCCAAGAGTAGCAAATTCTAACTTAGCCAAGAGTAGCAACGCTAACTTAGCCAAGTGTATCCAATGTTAACTTAGTCAAGAGTAGCAAACACTTACATGGCCAATAGTAGCCAACACTAACATAGCCAAGTGTAGCCTACTCTAACATAGCCAAGTGTAGCCAACTCTAACTTAGACAAGTTAGCCAACACTAACTTAGCCAAGTGTAGCCAACGATAACTAAGCCAAGGGTAGCCAATGCTAACGTAGCCAAGTGTAGCCAACCCTAACATAGCCAAGTGTAGCCAACGATAACTTAGCCAAGTTTAGCCAACACTAACTTTGCCTAGAGTAGCAAACACAAGCTTAGCCAAGAGTAGCAAATGCTAACTTAGCCAAGAGCTGCCAACACTAACTTAGCCAAGGGTAGCCAATGCTAACATTGACAAGTTTAGAAAATGCTAGCTTAGCCAAGAGTAGCAAATCCTAACTTAGCCAAGAGTAGCAACGCTAACTTAGCCAAGTGTATCGAATGCTAACTTAGGCAAGAGTAGCAAACACTTACATGGCCAATAGTAGCCTACACTAACATAGCCAAGTGTAGCCTACTCTAACATAGCCAAGTGTAGCCAACTCTAACTTAGCCAAGTGTAGCCAACACTAACTTAGCCAAGTGTAGCCAACGCTAACCTAGCCAAGGGTAGCCAATGCTAACGTTGCCAAGTGTAGCCAACCCTAACATAGCCAAGTGTAGCCAACGATAACTTAGCCAAGGGTAGCCAATGCTAACATTGCCAAGTGTAGCTAACACTAACTTAGCCAAGTTTAGCCAAAACTAACTTAGCCAAGTCTAGCCAATGCTAACGTAGCCAAGGGTAGCCATTGCTAACATTGCCAAGTGTAGCCAACGCTAACTTTGCCAAGAGTAGCCAACGCTAGCTTAGCCAAGAGTAGCAAATGCTAACTTAGCCAAGAGTAGCAACGCTAACTTAGCCAAGTGTATCCAATGTTAACTTAGTCAAGAGTAGCAAACACTTACATGGCCAATAGTAGCCAACACTAACATAGCCAAGTGTAGCCTACTCTAACATAGCCAAGTGTAGCCAACTCTAACTTAGACAAGTTAGCCAACACTAACTTAGCCAAGTGTTGCCAATGCTAACGTTGCCAAGTGTAGCCAACCCTAACATAGCCAAGTGTAGCCAACGATAACTTAGCCAAGTGTAGCCAACACTAACTTTGCCTAGAGTAGCAAACGCTAGCTTAGCCAAGAGTAGCAAATGCTAACTTAGCAAAGAGCAGCCAACACTAACTTAGCCAAGGGTAGCCAATGCTAACATTGACAAGTTTAGAAAATGCTAGCTTAGCCAAGAGTAGCAAATGCTAACTTAGCGAAGAGTAGCAACGCTAACTTAGCCAAGTGTATCCAATGCTAACTTAGTCAAGAGTAGCAAACACTTACATGGCCAATAGTAGCCTACACTAACATAGCCAAGTGTAGCCTACTCTAACATAGCCAAGTGTAGCCAACACTAACTTAGCCAAGTGTAGCCAACACTAACTTAGCCAAGTTTAGCCAACGCTAACTTAGCCAAGGGTAGCCAATGTAACGTTGCCAAGTGTAGCCAACCCTAACATAGCCAAGTGTAGCCAACGATAACTTAGCCAAGGGTAGCCAATGCTAACATTGCCAAGTGCATCCAACACTAACTTAGCCAAGTGTAGCCAACACTAACTTAGCCAAGTGTATCCAACGCTAACTTAGCCAAGGGTAGCCATTGCTAACATTGCCAAGTGTAGCCAACGCTAACTTTGCCAAGAGTAGCAAACGCTAGCTTAGCCAAGAGTAGCAAATGCTAACTTAGCCAAGAGTAGCAACGCTAACTTAGCCAAGTGTAGCCAATGCTAACTTAGTCAAGAGTAGCAAACACTTACATGGCCAATAGTAGACAACACTAACATAGCCAATTGTAGCCTACTCTAACATAGCCAAGTGTAGCCAACGCTAACTTAGCCAAGTGTAGCCAACACTAACTTAGCCAAATGTAGCCAACACTAACTTAGCCAAGGGTAGCCAATGCTAACATTGCCAAGTGTAGCCAACGCTAGCTTAGCCAAGAGTAGCAAAAGCTAACTTAGCCAAGAGTAGCAACGCTAACTTAGCCAAGTGTATCCAATGTTAACTTAGTCAAGAGTAGCAAACACTTACTTGGCCAATAGTAGCCAACACTAACATAGCCAAGTGTAGCCTACTCTAACAGAGCCAAGTGTAGCCAACTCTAACTTAGACAAGTTAGCCAACACTAACTTAGCCAAGTGTAGCCAACGATAACTAAGCCAAGGGTAGCCAATGCTAACGTTGCCAAGTGTAGCCAACCCTAACATAGCCAAGTGTAGCCAACGATAACTTAGCCAAGTGTAGCCAACACTAACTTTGCCTAGAGTAGCAAACGCTAGCTTAGCCAAGAGTAGCAAATGCTAACTTAGCCAAGAGCAGCTAACACTAACTTAGCCAAGGGTAGCCAATGCTAACATTGACAAGTTTAGAAAATGCTAGCTTAGCCAAGAGTAGCAAATGCTAACTTAGCCAAGAGTAGCAACGCTAACTTAGCCAAGTGTATCCAATGCTAACTTAGTCAAGAGTAGCAAACACTTACATGGCCAATAGTAGCCTACACTAACATAGTCAAGTGTAGCCTACTCTAACATAGCCAAGTGTAGCCAACACTAACTTAGCCAAGTGTAGCCAACACTAACTTAGCCAAGTGTAGCCAACGCTAACTTATCCAAGGGTAGCCAATGTAACGTTGCCAAGTGTAGCCAACCCTAACATAGCCAAGTGTAGCCAACGATAACTTAGCCAAGGGTAGCCAATGCTAACATTGCCAAGTGTAGCCAACACTAACTTAGCCAAGTGTAGCCAACACTAACTTAGCCAAGTGTAGCCAACGCTAACTTAGCCAAGGGTAGCCAATGCTAACATTGCCAAGTGTATCCAACACTAACTTAGCCAAGTGTAGCCAACACTAACTTAGCCAAGTGTAGCCAACGCTAACTTAGCCAAGTATAGCCAACGCTAACTTAGCCAAGAGTAGCCAATGTAACGTTGCCAAGTGTAGCCATGCCTAACATAGCCAAGTGTAGCCAACGATAACTTAGCCAAGTGTAGCCAACACTAACATTGCCTAGAGTAGCAAACGCTATCTTAGCCAAGAGTAGCAAATGCTAACATAGCCAAGAGTAGCAACGCTAACTTAGCCAAGTGTAGCCAATGCTAACTTAGTCAAGAGTAGCAAACACTTACATGGCCAATAGTAGACAACACTAACATAGCCAATTGTAGCCTACTCTAACATAGCCAAGTGTAGCCAACGCTAACTTAGCCAAGTGTAGCCAACACTAACTTAGCCAAGTGTAGCCAACACTAACTTAGCCAAGGGTAGCCAATGCTAACATTGCCAAGTGTAGCCAACGCTAGCTTAGCCAAGAGTAGCAAATGCTAACTTAGCCAAGAGTAGCAACGCTAACTTAGCCAAGTGTATCCAATGCTAACTTAGTCAAGAGTAGCAAACACTTACATGGCCAATAGTAGCCAACACTAACATAGCCAAGTGTAGCCTACTCTAACATAGCCAAGTGTAGCCAACTCTAACTTAGCCAAGTTAGCCAACACTAACTTAGCCAAGTGTAGCCAACGCTAACTTAGCCAAGGGTAGCCAATGCTAACGTTGCCAAGTGTAGCCAACCCTAACATAGCCAAGTGTAGCCAACGATAACTTTGCCAAGTGTAGCCAACACTAACTTTGCCTAGAGTAGCAAACGCTACTTCAGCCAAGAGTAGCAAATGCTAACTTAGCCAAGAGTAGCAACGCTAACTTAGCCAAGTGTAGCCAATGCTAACTTAGTCAAGAGTAGCAAACACTTACATGGCCAATAGTAGACAACACTAACATAGCCAAGTGCAGCCAACTCTAACATAGCCAAGTGTAGCCAACGCTAACTTAGCCAAGTGTAGCCAACACTAACTTAGCCAAGGGTAGCCAATGCTAACATTGCCAAGTGTAGCCAATGCTAACTTAGCCAAGAGTAGCAACGCTAACTTAGCCAAGTGTATCCAATGCTAACTTAGTCAAGAGTAGCAAACACTTACATGGCCAATAGTAGCGACACTAACATAGCCAAGTGTAGCCTACTCTAACATAGCCAAGTGTAGCCAACTCTAACTTAGCCAAGTGTAGCCAACACTAACTTAGCCAAGTGTAGCCAACGCTAACCTAGCCAAGGGTAGCCAATGCTAACTTTGCCAAGTGTAGCCAACCCTAACATAGCCAAGTGTAGCCAACGATAACTTAGCCAAGGGTAGCCAATGCTAACATTGCCAAGTGTAGCCAAACTAACTTAGCCAAGTGTAGCCAACACTAACTTAGCCAAGTGTAGCCAACGCTAACTTAGCCAAGGGTAGCCAATGCTAACGTTGCCAAGTGTAGCCAACCCTAACATAGCCAAGTGTAGCCAACGATAACTTAGCCAAGGGTAGCCAATGCTAACATTGCCAAGTGTATCCAACACTAACTTAGCCAAGTGTAGCCAACACTAACTTAGCCAAGTGTAGCCAACGCTAACTTAGCCAAGGGTAGCCAATGCTAACGTTGCCAAGTGTAGCAAACGCTAACTTAGCCAAGTGTAGCAAGGGCTAACTTAGGCAAGTGTAGCCAATGCTAACATTGCCAAGTGTAGCCAACGCTAACTTAGCCAAGTGTAGCCAACACTAACTTAGCCTAGAGTAGCAAACGCTAGCTTAGCCAAGAGTAGCAATGCTAACTTAGCCAAGAGTAGCAACGCTAACTTAGCCAAGTGTAGCCAATGCTAACTTAGTCAAGAGTAGCAAACACTTACATGGCCAATAGTAGACAACACTAACATAGCCAATTGTAGCCTACTCTAACATAGCCAAGTGTAGCCAACGCTAACTTAGCCAAGTGTAGCCAACACTAACTTAGCCAAGTGTAGCAACCTAACTTAGCCAAGGTAGCCAATGCAACATTGCCAAGTGTAGCCAACGCTAGCTTAGCCAAGAGTAGCAAATGCTAACTTAGCCAAGAGTAGCAACGCTAACTTAGCCAAGTGTATCCAATGCTAACTTAGTCAAGAGTAGCAAACACTTACATGGCCAATAGTAGCCAACACTAACATAGCCAAGTGTAGCCTACTCTAACATAGCCAAGTGTAGCCAACTCTAACTTAGCCAAGTTAGCCAACACTAACTTAGCCAAGTGTAGCCAACGCTAACTAGCCAAGGGTAGCCAATGCTAACGTTGCCAAGTGTAGCCAACCCTAACATAGCCAAGTGTAGCCAACGATAACTTAGCCAAGTGTAGCCAACACTAACTTTGCCTAGAGTAGCAAACGCTAGCTTAGCCAAGAGTAGCAAATGCTAACTTAGCCAAGAGTAGCAACGCTAACTTAGCCAAGTGTAGCCAATGCTAACTTAGTCAAGAGTAGCAAACACTTACATGGCCAATAGTAGACAACACTAACATAGCCAAGTGTAGCCAACTCTAACATAGCCAAGTGTAGCCAACGCTAACTTAGCCAAGTGTAGCCAACACTAACTTAGCCAAGGGTAGCCAATGCTAACATTGCCAAGTGTAGCCAACGCTAACTTAGCCAAGAGTAGCAACGCTAACTTAGCCAAGTGTATCCAATGCTAACTTGGCCAAGAGTAGCAAACACTTACATGGCCAATAGTAGCGTACACTAACATAGCCAAGTGTAGCCTACTCTAACTTAGCCAAGTGTAGCCAACTCTAACTTAGCCAAGTGTAGCCAATGCTAACTTAGCCAAGGGTAGCCAATGCTAACATTGCCAAGTGTAGCCAACACTAACTTAGCCAAGTGTAGCCAACGCTAACTTAGCCAAGTGTAGCCAACGCTAACTTAGCCAAGGGTAGCCAATGTAACGTTGCCAAGTGTAGCCAACCCTAACATAGCCAAGTGTAGCCAACGATAACTTAGCCAAGGGTAGCCAATGCTAACTTGCCAAGTGTAGCCAACACTAACTTAGCCAAGTGTAGCCAACACTAACTTAGCCAAGTGTAGCCAACGCTAACTTAGCCAAGGGTAGCCAATGCTAACGTTGCCAAGTGTAGCAAACGCTAACTTAGCCAAGTGTAGCAAGGCTAACTTAGGCAAGTGTAGCCAATGCTAACATTGCCAAGTGTAGCCAACACTAACTTAGCCAAGTGTAGCCAACACTAACTTAGCCAAGTGTAGCCAACGCTAACTTAGCCAAGGGTAGCCAATGTAACGTTGCCAAGTGTAGCCAACCCTAACATAGCCAAGTGTAGCCAACGATAACTTAGCCAAGTGTAGCCAACACTAACTTTGCCTAGAGTAGCAAACGCTAGCTTAGCCAAGAGTAGCAAATGCTAACTTAGCCAAGAGTAGCAACGCTAACTTAGCCAAGTGTAGCCAATGCTAACTTAGTCAAGAGTAGCAAACACTTACATGGCAATAGTAGACAACACTAACATAGCCAATTGTAGCCTACTCTAACATAGCCAAGTGTAGCCAACGCTAACTTAGCCAAGTGTAGCCAACACTAACTTAGCCAAGTGTAGCCAACACTAACTTAGCCAAGGGTAGCCAATCAACATTGCCAATGTAGCCAACGCTAGCTTAGCCAAGAGTAGCAAATGCTAACTTAGCCAAGAGTAGCAACGCTAACTTAGCCAAGTGTATCCAATGCTAACTTAGCAAGAGTAGCAAACACTTACATGGCCAATAGTAGCCAACACTAACATAGCCAAGTGTAGCCAACTCTAACATAGCCAAGTGTAGCCAACACTAACTTAGCCAAGTGTAGCCAACGCTAACTTAGCCAAGGGTAGCCAATGCTAACGTTGCCAAGTGTAGCCAACCCTAACATAGCCAAGTGTAGCCAACGATAACTTAGCCAAGTGTAGCCAACACTAACTTGCCTAGAGTAGCAAACGCTAGCTTAGCCAAGAGTAGCAAATGCTAACTTAGCCAAGAGTAGCAACGCTAACTTAGCCAAGTGTAGCCAATGCTAACTTAGTCAAGAGTAGCAAACACTTACATGGCCAATAGTAGACAACACTAACATAGCCAAGTGTAGCCAACTCTAACATAGCCAAGTGTAGCCAACGCTAACTTAGCCAAGTGTAGCCAACACTAACTTAGCCAAGGGTAGCCAATGCTAACATTGCCAAGTGTAGCCAATGCTAACTTAGCCAAGAGTAGCAACGCTAACTTAGCCAAGTGTATCCAAGCTAACTTAGTCAAGAGTAGCAAACACTTACATGGCCAAGTGTAGCCTACTCTAACATAGCCAAGTGTAGCCAACTCTAACTTAGCCAAGTGTAGCCAACACTAACTTAGCCAAGTGTAGCCAACGCTAACTTAGCCAAGGGTAGCCAATGCTAACGTTGCCAAGTGTAGCCAACCCTAACATAGCCAAGTGTAGCCAACGATAACTTAGCCAAGGGTAGCCAATGCTAACATTAGCCAAGTGTAGCCAACACTAACTTAGCCAAGTGTAGCCAACACTAACTTAGCCAAGTGTAGCCAACGCTAACTTAGCCAAGGGTAGCCAATGTAACGTTGCCAAGTGTAGCAACCCTAACATAGCCAAGTGTAGCCAACGATAACTTAGCCAAGGGTAGCCAATGCTAACATTGCCAAGTGTAGCCAACACTAACTTAGCCAAGTGTAGCCAACACTAACTTAGCCAAGTGTAGCCAACGCTAACCTAGCCAAGGGTAGCCAATGCTAACGTTGCCAAGTGTAGCCAACCCTAACATAGCCAAGTGTAGCCAACGATAACTTAGCCAAGGGTAGCCAATGCTAACATTAGCCAAGTGTAGCCAACACTAACTTAGCCAAGTGTAGCCAACACTAACTTAGCCAAGTGTAGCCAACGCTAACTTAGCCAAGGGTAGCCAATGCTAACGTTGCCAAGTGTAGCAACCCTAACATAGCCAAGTGTAGCCAACGATAACTTAGCCAAGTGTAGCCAACACTAACTTTGCCAGAGTAGCAAACGCTAGCTTAGCCAAGAGTAGCAAACACTTACATGGCCAATAGTAGCCAACACTAACATAGCCAAGTGTAGCCAACTGTAACTTAGCCAAGGGTAGCCAATACTAACATTAGCCAAGTGTAGCCAACGCTAACTTAGCCAATAGTAGCAACGCTAACTTAGCCAAGTGTAGCCAATGCTAACTTAGTCAAGAGTAGCAAACACTTACATGGCCAATAGTAGACAACACTAACATAGCCAAGTGTAGCCTACTCTAACATAGCCAAGTGTAGCCAACGCTAACTTAGCCAAGTGTAGCCAACACTAACTTAGCCAAGTGTAGCCAACACTAACTTAGCCAAGGGTAGCCAATCAACATTGCCAATGTAGCCAACGCTAGCTTAGCCAAGAGTAGCAAATGCTAACTTAGCCAAGAGTAGCAACGCTAACTTAGCCAAGTGTATCCAATGCTAACTTAGCCAAGAGTAGCAAACACTTACATGGCCAATAGTAGCCAACACTAACATAGCCAAGTGTAGCCAACTCTAACATAGCCAAGTGTAGCCAACTCTAACTTAGCCAAGTGTAGCCAACGCTAACTTAGCCAAGGGTAGCCAATGCTAACGTTGCCAAGTGTAGCCAACCCTAACATAGCCAAGTGTAGCCAACGATAACTTAGCCAAGTGTAGCCAACACTAACTTGCCTAGAGTAGCAAACGCTAGCTTAGCCAAGAGTAGCAAATGCTAACTTAGCCAAGAGTAGCAACGCTAACTTAGCCAAGTGTAGCCAATGCTAACTTAGTCAAGAGTAGCAAACACTTACATGGCCAATAGTAGACAACACTAACATAGCCAAGTGTAGCCAACTCTAACATAGCCAAGTGTAGCCAACGCTAACTTAGCCAAGTGTAGCCAACACTAACTTAGCCAAGGGTAGCCAATGCTAACATTGCCAAGTGTAGCCAATGCTAACTTAGCCAAGAGTAGCAACGCTAACTTAGCCAAGTGTATCCAAAGCTAACTTAGTCAAGAGTAGCAAACACTTACATGGCCAAGTGTAGCCTACTCTAACATAGCCAAGTGTAGCCAACTCTAACTTAGCCAAGTGTAGCCAACACTAACTTAGCCAAGTGTAGCCAACGCTAACCTAGCCAAGGGTAGCCAATGCTAACGTTGCCAAGTGTAGCCAACCCTAACATAGCCAAGTGTAGCCAACGATAACTTAGCCAAGGGTAGCCAATGCTAACATTAGCCAAGTGTAGCCAACACTAACTTAGCCAAGTGTAGCCAACACTAACTTAGCCAAGTGTAGCCAACGCTAACTTAGCCAAGGGTAGCCAATGCTAACTTGCCAAGTGTAGCAACCCTAACATAGCCAAGTGTAGCCAACGATAACTTAGCCAAGGGTAGCCAATGCTAACATTGCCAAGTGTAGCCAACACTAACTTAGCCAAGTGTAGCCAACACTAACTTAGCCA